>JAFMSR010000040.1:77888-101901 GCA_022818135.1 Saxidomus purpurata
CAGGTTGGGGACATTTATATATACAGGCGGGGGACAGTTATATATACAGGCAGGGGACAGTTATATATACAGGCCGGGAACAGTTATATAAACAGGCCGGGAACAGTTATATATACAGGCTGGGGACAGTTATATATACAGTCGGGGGACAGTTATATGTACAGGCGGGGGGACAGTTATATATTCAGGCTGTGGACAGTTATATATATATACAGGCCGGGGACAGTTATATATACAGGCTGGGGACAGTTATATATACAGGCCGGGGACAGTTATATATACAGGCGGGGGACAGTATTATAAACAGGCAGGGGACAGTATTATAAACAGGCGGGGGACAGTTATATATACAGGCTGTGGACAGTTATATATACAGTCTGTGGACAGTTATACATACAGGCGGGGGACAGTTATATAAACAGGCTGTGAACAGGTATATATACAGGATGTGGACAGTTATATATACAGGCGGGGGACAGTTATATATACAGGCTGTGGACAGTTATATATACAGGCCGGGGACAGTTATATATACAGGCGGGGGACAGTTAGATATACAGGCGGGGGACAGTTATATATACAGGTGGGGGACAGTGATATATACAGGCCGGCATAGTTATATAAACAGGCTGTGGACAGTTATATATACAGGCGGGGGACAGTTATATATACAGGCGGGGGACAGTTATATACACAGGCTATGGACAGTTATATACAGGCGGGGGACAGTTATATATACAGGTTGGGGACATTTATATATACCGGCGGGGGACAGTTATATATACAGGCGGGGGACATTTGTATATACAGGCCGGGGACAGTTATATATACAGGCTGGGGACAGTTATATATACAAGCGGGGGACAGTTGTATATACAGGCCGGGGACAGTTATATATACAGGCCGGGGACAGTTATATATACAGGCTGGGGACAGTTATATATACAGGCCGGGGACAGTTATATATACAGGCTGGGGACAGTTATATATACAAGCGGGGGACAGTTGTATATACAGGCCGGGGACAGTTATATATACAGGCCGGGGACAGTTATATATACAGGCCGGGGACAGTAATATATACAAGCTAGGGACAGTTATATATTCAGGCTGGGGGCAGTTATATATTCAGACCGTTGACAGTTATATTTTCAGACCGGGAACAGTTATATATACAGGCACGGGAAAGTTATATATACAGGCCGGAGACAGTTATATATACAGGCCGGGGACAGTTATATATACAGGCCGGGGACAGTTATATATACAGGCTAGGGACAGTTATATATTCAGACTTGCGGCAGTTATATATAGAGACCGGTGACAGTTATATATGGTGAATATCTAGGCTGCTGCATGACTTTCACTTTGTTCAAACTTGGACTGGTCAGCGAAATCATCGAGCACGAAGAAGACACGGAATACGCACTATTGTAATAGTGCCTTCCGTCGGAATGATCTTTCACAAATGCTTTCCTTATTTTCTTTTTTCCTATAACTGATCCTATTACCCGCTTTATATCTAACATGGAATTGTCTATGTTTCAATATGGACTGTACCATTGATTCTTCATAGGGATTCACACTGGAAATTTACTGACTGAACAGCGAGCCGCTCCAATCAGACTTAACAGATGTTCAGGCTCTCCCCGTACTGGTCTGAAAGTTCATTTGCTTCCAGCCATGTATAGGCCACACTACCCTCTACATTCACGATATTCTCCCACACAGATTAACGAGTGAGCTTATTTATTGCTAAGGTTTCTGTTTCGCCTACTTTAATTCGAAAGAAAATGTCTTTGGCATTAGACCGTATAGAAAATTCATGAACTATGAAGATAATTGTACTATAGTCATAGCTTGTCATATTTGAACTTCTATGTGCAGTTTGAAACGATCCTACATTTTTTAGATTTTTAAATTGGTTTGCTTTTGAAAAGGTAGTTATCAGTAGCGCAAAACATATTTTATATTCACAGTATTGATTTGCGTTAAAGCAAGGTTGAATTATTTCGTTTTATGCTCTTTGAAATTATAGTATAACTTTTTTGCGATCATATTAACAAATAAAGAGAGCATAAAATGATATTTCACATTGAAAGACTTTGTGTTTTTACAAGGTCGATATGTATCCGGATGTTCCCAGGGATCCGGATAGCGGGATCTGGATTTACTCGTATCATGAACTTACTTGTATGATTTATATACATTTTGAAAAGATCAAGGCAAGGGTCATTTTTAACCGTTTGAATATTAATTTAATTAAATTGAATCAAAAGTAATGTAGAATGTGACTTAGCCATGTGACTCATGCCGAAGCCAGTTAAACTGCATAAAAGTGATGATATTTTATACATGTTTAATGTTTATACCGAAATTAGCTCCATACTTTACAGCCTTCGTAAATGTATTTTATTACAGTTTACAAATAGTTGCCGGTTACACAAGTACAGGATATTGTAAAACGTTTTACCGATGTGATTTTAAGTAGAACTGTTTTCCACCGTGATCAACAGGTAACGCTAAGACAGTCTTGTAGTCTACGTCGCGCTAGAAATTCAGTTTGCTATCCCTATTTAACTTTCAATATACTACCAGGTATGTCAAGTGCTATTTTAAAGAGATATTTATTTTAACGTGTTTACCAATTTATGTACTCCCGATTGCGAAACATCTTTTATTCATTGCTCTCGAAACTCACTCTAGATTTTAAAAGCGTCGGAGAGAAAGAGAGAGAGAAAGAGAGAGAGAGAGAGAGAGAGATGTCTCGCCTAAGGGCAATATCACTACCTGGTAGGAATCTAACCCGGGACCCTGATCCTGAGACGAACACGAAAGAAAATTTGATGAAGAGCCTAGTATGTTTGTATTGGAGGGGATAGGAGATTTGGATTGAGAGGGAAGATCCGCCTTGGTGCAGTGGTAGTGTCCGCCTCCCGACCAGTGCCCAGGTAGCGCAAGACACAGATTATTCCACATTGCACCTCTCTCTCTTCGAGGCTGATTCCATTTGCAGTGAGTCTTGGAAGTAATTAATGTAAGTTGCAAGAACTTGCTTCGCAATCCAGATTAAAATAAATTACACTGTAAAAACAGAAAGGAAACTTGACACTGAAATGGGTGGCAGCTGGGTTGCCACCCATTTTGGCGTAAAGTTCCTCTATTGTTTATATGGAAACAATACACCCGCTATCGGGGAAGCAGGACACCGTTCATTGTGTTACATAACACGTTTTTCACAAGATAAACGTAACTCGTCAGTGTAAGCGTACATTTTCATTACGTACAAACCCTTTCATCAATACAAAACGGCAAAAACTGGACTTATTTGTCCAATCACTCCGATAACATTTAACAGAAGGTTTCTGTATGACAGCCAGTGGTTACGTTTATAATGTTTCAAAGAACTACTTATCAGAACTCTTTACAACATTCTGACGGGTTTCATAGCTAAACGACCATAACCATGTGCATGGAATGTGGAATAGAATTAATGCACATGCAATTCCTTGGTCAGTTGATTTGTTAACGATACACGACTTATAGGGCAAAGTTACGTGGCATTCCCTGTTTGATATTATTTTTGTTTTTACACTTCCGTGTTACTGTATTCCAGTCAGTGTATCTGACCAACTTACACTTGTACGGATTTAAAAAACGCTAGATCGGGAGTATCTATTCACTGATTCTGGAGTAAAGTTGCATTTCGGTGATTCTCTGCTCTCAAACGGTGTAACTATTTAGAGATAACTAACAGTGTAGTATAAATACAGAATAGAGGGAAGAACATATTTACAGTGTAGTATAAATAAAGAATAGAGGGAAGAACATATTTTAATTTAGTTTATATATTAATTTATTTTAGCTCGATTGTTAAGAAAGCGCTCGAATCACTCTCGAGTCCGCTTTCTGGAAAAACCAGTACTGATGTCATATGAGGAAGTACGGTCGTGACCCCAGTGGGGCTCGAACCCGCAACCTCTGGGAGGAGCGGCCGACACCTTATCCTCTACACCACCACTTCCCTTGATATAATTTTATAATTTTAATTTGACAAGGATATTGTTGATATTTCGAGGATTTGCAGTCTTTCCAATTTATTTCTCACTGTGGTGTAACCGAAACGGTGAACATTTTTTTCGGAATTTCCAAGATGGTGGACGAGTATAGATCTGGACTGTAGGTGTCTACATTTTTTCCTCGTAACTAGCTGAAATCGAATTTCAGAACTTAATATATTATCACTCAATGTGTTTGTCAGGAACATGATTCAATAACGATATTTAAGATTGAGTTAATATTTATAACACAGTGATCATGCTCATTAAAAAGAGCAGTATCTTACAAAAGCTAGAATTCCTTTCGCCAAAATCTTCAAACGTTTATTTAAATCTTTTTTCTTGTTAAAGAGGATATCCAAAGGATAGGCAATATTAAAAAATCCTAACTTTGTCTTGGCCAATGATTGACTTATGTCCTACATGCTTCACATGTTCTATGTACGCTCTTCATTCGGAAACGCATGCTTCGGATAGAACAACATATGCCCTACCAATGCTCTTGTTTCAAGTCTTGCTTCATTTAATTTTACGTTCAGGTACTGCTTTAGAGCTTTATTTAGCGGGGATATATTTTTTTTAGGTTGAGTCCGGGGAAGTTACCAATATTTCAGATAATCGACTGTTCCAGGCTGTTAACTTCGGATTCAACTTTTTGTGTCTACATCATGTGCGTGTGTTGTCCTTTAGATTGCTTATGGTAAAAACGTTGCCTTTATTCACCACTAATTCTGGTTACATCAGCTATGGGTGCCGCCATTTTGGAAATCAAAGCGACGCACGGCGTACATCATATGGAGAAAATCACAAAAAATGCGAGTTTTTAAGTTTTAGTAAGAAAATTTGGAAAAATAAAATTGCTACTGGAGATATGAAATTTCCAGATATAAATATGTTATAGAAAGCAAAAAATAATGTAATGACGCTGAGAAACAAATGGTCCAAAATTAGAAGGAACATACCTTAGTTAATATACAAGCTGCAAAACCCGTTATCTGCAGCCTCTTCTCATATATGTAGTTGGGGATTCAATTCTCCTGTGTGTAAGTCTAGCTATTTGGTGAATGTTGTCCTTGATGGTGTATAGGGTTTACTGAATGCGTTTTATCTTGTACATTTTCCTTTATTTGTACAGCCTCGTAACAGTACAAGAACGATACAATGGGAAAGGAAAAGATTCATATAAATATTGTAGTGATTGGTCACGTGGACTCTGGAAAGTCCACCACCACCGGTCACATGATCTACAAATGTGGCGGCATTGATAAGAGAGCCATTGAGAAGTTCGAGAAGGAAGCTGCGGAGGTAACATCTACACTTTGCATACACAAAAGAAGTCTTTTTCATTCTTTAAAGGGGCACTCCCTACATCTAATAGATTGTGTGTTCAATGAACGTAAAATGATAAATAAATACAATTTCAAAGAAGAACCTATGGCGAAAAATGTCTCATTCTACCATATTTAATCAATATAGAGGTTTTCTGTAATAAATAAATAAATTCGCATCCACCCATTAATTGTACAACAATATATTAAATGGTTTACGGTACTGCAGTATATTTTAAATCGCTGATTTTATCGATAATGGCTGGGAATGCATAGCTGAAACCTTTAGATTAAGTTATAATACTTTCAAAGATTCTATTATTTATGTTTTAGAGGTTATTTAGCTTGACATCAGTTATAGGGTATGTCCCTTTAAAAAGTATATTTTAAACGAAAGCTAAGGTAGGAACCCGTTACTAAACACCTTAAAGCTGCTTGTTCATAGTTTCCGGTGGAAAAACAAAATTCTCCAAAATGATAAACTAAACATAAAATGTAAAAGTAATTGCTAGAATCATTTACACAAGAAAAAATCAAGGTAGCAATTTGAAAAAAAAATATGTTGGAAAAAGTTGGTGAGCTTGGTTTTATGGCACGTCTACACTATAATTATATTGTTTATATTGAAGTTTCAAAAGCGTTTTTAACGCTTTATAATTTGGTAGCGTATAATTTCAATACAGTGTATAAAATATATATTACAGGAATTTATGCTTGAAGCTTTTTAGTTGACTATTTGCTCTAAAGTATGTTGATTTTAGACAGTTTGAAGAACTTTATTTTTTCACCAAACTCTGAGAGCGAGCAGCTTTAAAGTACTTGACATATATGAGTCTGTGCTTATATATTCATTTACTGAGAACGTATTTCAACTTGAGCACTTGACAATAGAGTACGTTTGTTAAATGTATGATCTTTGACAGATGGGAAAAGGCTCCTTCAAGTACGCCTGGGTATTGGACAAACTGAAAGCGGAAAGAGAGCGTGGTATCACCATTGATATTGCTCTGTGGAAATTTGAGACCACCAAGTTCTACGTCACTATTATTGACGCCCCGGGACATCGTGATTTCATCAAGAACATGATTACTGGTACACTTTCATATTTATCAGTTAACAGTATTTAAAACATTTGGCACATCAGTTTAGGATATTTAATACAAGTTGTTAGAGCCGGCTTTACTGTATACAATATCTCCTTAAACATATGTGAGTATTCGTGAGTATATTAGCATGACGGCGTTATCAGTAAAGCCAGGAGCGGTCAAGTTGTTAACGCGCTGGACTTGTTATCCAGGGATTGCAGGTTCGACCCCTCGCTCCACCACTAACATAACTAATGGTCGTTAAATGACGTCATGTTTGCTATACTTTCTGATGACGTTTCCCGCGGTTTTCGACATTTTATTGAAACAAACTGAACACAAACAGAGTTTGAGACATACAATAAACTGAAACATTGTTGGTATCGATGTAATATCACGATAATTTCACTCGTTAACACCAAAAGTAGTTATTTTAACTAGTGACTGCGCTACTCGTGAAAATATCACTGTTGGTGCTCACTCGGTGACATTATAACGTGATATTGCACCGAAAGCAACAACTATCCTCTATATATTTGCGTTGAAATGGATCTATTATGTTTGCATATGATTATTTTATTTTCAATATAGGAACTTCCCAGGCGGACTGTGCTGTATTGATTGTGGCGGCGAGTACTGGTGAGTTTGAAGCAGGTATATCTAAGAACGGTCAAACAAGAGAACATGGCTTGCTTGCGTATACGCTTGGAGTGAAACAAATTATAGTTGGAGTGAATAAGATAGACAACACAGAACCGCCATACTTCGAGGTAATAGTTAATACTTTTTATACCAATTAAAGCAGAATGTTATATCATTTTACATTAGCGTATTACATATAACTGCGTACAATTGTCAATGAATCATCAGTTCAATTCAAACGGCTGCACAGGAACGTAATAAAAGCCTTCCTCGAGCGACTGCACACGAACGTTGTTATAGCGCTCCTCGAGCGGCTGCACTGGAACGTCGTTATAACCCTCACCACATGAACGTTATTATAGCCATCTTCGAGTTGCTGCACATGAACGTTATTATAACCCTCCATGAGCGGCTGCACTAGAACGTTGTTATAAGCCTCATCACATGAACGTTATTATAGCCCTTCTCGAGAAGCTGCACAAGATCGATGTTATAACCCTTCAAGAGCGGCTGCACAAGATCTTTATTATAGCCCTCCTCGAGCAGCTGCACAAGAACGTTGATATAACCCTTCATGAGCGACTGTACAGGACCGTTATTATAGCCCTTCTCGAGCTGCTTCACATGAACGTTGTAATAGCCCTCCTTAAGCGACCGCACAGGAACGTTATTAAATCATTACTCGAGAAGCTGTACAGGAACGTTATTATAGCCCTCTTCGAGCGGCTGCACATGAAAG
Source organism: Saxidomus purpurata (assembly GCA_022818135.1). Taxonomy (NCBI): domain Eukaryota; kingdom Metazoa; phylum Mollusca; class Bivalvia; order Venerida; family Veneridae; genus Saxidomus; species Saxidomus purpurata. Next base: position 85,741 of record JAFMSR010000040.1, read on the forward strand.
TAATAATAGCCCTTTCGAGCGGCTGCACAGAAACGTTATTAAAGTCCCTTCGAGTAGCTATACAGGAACGTTGTTAAAGCCCTTCATGAACGGCTGCACAGGAACGTTGTTATAGCCCTCCTAAAGCGACTGCGCAGGAACATCATTATAGCATTCCTCGAGAAGCTGCACAGGAACGTTATTACAATCCTCTTCGAGCGGCTGCAAATGAAAGTAATTATAGCCCTTTTGGGCAGCTGCACAGAAACGCTGTTAAAGTCCCCTGGAGTGGCTGTACAGGAACGTTGTTAAAGCCCGAGCGGCTGTATAGGACCGTTATTAGTCTTCCTCGAGGGGCTGCAAAGGGACGTAATTAAAGCCTTCCTCGAGCAGCACCACATGAACGTAATTATATTATATATAAATACATTAAGGATATCAAATCCCTACTCGAGCAGCTGCACATTGACGTTAGTATAACCCTCCTCGAGCGGCTGCATATGAACGTTAGTATATCTCTTCTCGAGCGGCTACATATGAAAGTTATTATAGCCCTCCTCGAGCTGCTTAACAGGGATATTATTATAGCCCTCCCTGAGCGGCTACATAGGAACGCAATTAAAGACACCCTTGAGCAGCTGCAACGGAACGTTATCATAGCCCCTTGAGTGGCTGCACAGAAACGCTATTAAAGTCCCCTGTTGTTAAAGCCCGAGCGGCTGTATAGGACCGTTATTAGTCCTCCTCGAGGGGCTGCAAAGGGATGTAATTAAAGCCTTCCTCGAGCAGCACCACATGAACATAATTATATTATATATAAATACATTAAGGATATCAAATCCCTACTCTAGCAGCTGCACATTGACGTTAGTATAACCCTCCTCGAGCGGCTGCACATGAACGTTAGTATATCTCTTCTCGAGCGGCTGCATAGGAAAGTTATTATAGCCCTCCTCGAGCGGCTTAACAGGGATATTATTATAGTCCTTCCTGAGCGGCTACATAGGAACGCAATTAAAGACACCCTCGAGCAGCTGCAACGGAACGTTATCATAGCCCCTTGAGTGGCTGTTTCGTCATCATGTAGCGGCTGCACAGGAACGTTGTTATAGCCCTCTCGAGCGGCTGCACAGGAACGTTATTATAGCCCTCATCGAGCTGCTTCACAGGGACGTTGTTATAGCTCTTCTCGAACGGCCGCACATGAACGTTGTTTTCGCCCTCCTCGAGCGGCTGCACAGGAACGTTGTGATTGCCCCCTCGAGCGGCAGCACAGGATCGTTGTGATAGCCTGACTTTAGCGGCTGCACAGTAACGTTATTATAGACGCCTCTAGCGGCTGCATAGGAACGTTGTTCTAGCCCTCCTTGAGCGGCTGCGAAGTTATAGCTTTACTCGAGCTTTTGCACACGAACGTTATTATAGCCCCCTCCGAGAGGCCGCATAGGAACGTTGTCATACCACTGCATGGGAACGTTACTATAGCCCTTCTCGAGTGGCCGCACATGAACGTAATTACAGCTATGTTAAATCACTGCGGATGAACGACCACCGGATATTGGGGCAAAAGTGAGCACAGATAATTAGTTTTCGCGAGTAACGTGTAACAACTGGGGTAAGTTAAAACCCGTTTTCTCACTCTGATGCATATCCTTTAATGACTGTTCAAGCCGAATGTATTCTCGTTTTGCAACATATATATGTTGAAATGTTGAAAGTGTCCGAAACAAATAGTGTGCTCACTCGAAAAATCTCGACCGTTGGCAAAGTATGCCGTTTCATTTGATAAATAATTAACATATTAATAATCTGAATACGGCATATCATTTGCCTAACGACAACATATTAATGGTTTAAATTTCATCATTTAAGACGAAAGTAAAGTGGAGATACGGTTCTCGAAACATTTCAATTACTGTACTGGGTATTGGTTAAACGTGTACTGAGTATTGACGGAGTGAGCGAATCACTGTACTGAGTATTGCATCAAGAAATGAGTAAAAAAAATAATTTGAAACTGAAAATGTATTTATTTGTTATCAGTTGAAGGTATGAATTCAGGAAGTGTGTTGTTTTGCACAAGTCATATTAAACGTTGATAATTTATACTATAAAAGTGTATTATAAAGCGTTTTGTCTGGCGTTTTGAGAATTACACACATTAGACACACATGTACAATTATATATATATTTTTTAATCTTCACCAAATAATCAACAATATCGCGTGTAAATAGATATGCTGTGCAGTACTGCACTAATCATTCAATGACTCGGACATGAAGTGACTTTCAATATTATATACAACTACTAAACATTTGTCTAAAATACGTATAAGTTGTAAGATAAAATGCAGTGTTTTGTTCTAGTTTATGCAAAATAGCGGAACTCTCTGTCATAATTCCACTGTGCGTGCGTGCGTGCGTGCGTGCGCGGTGTGGCATAGTTACACAATAAAAAACAACACTTTTTTTTACGAATTATCATAAAAGGATTCCTGCAACATTCATTTCTATCGATAAAAATGAATTACACGATGCTGTGAAAAAATGTTCCGTTAATCCCTACTATTATCTAACCAATTACGTCAGATTTTCGGGTTTGTGCAAAGTATCATTATCCCGCATATTGTCAAAGATGAAATGGACCATCCTTCCCTAAGACATCACACGCTTTGGCTTTGTTCGATGTATACAAGGGAAATCAACGTGAAGATATGCTAAGCAATTTTAAACACTTGCCCGTGATGTGAATATTTAGTTTTCCGAGATGTGTAAATACAAATTATTTTGTAGAAAAAGAATTGATTATGGATATGCAACATGTCATACTGTACCTTAAATTGGTTTGATCTAAAACATTTTAAAATAAATTAAAAAAGGTATATCAACTAGCATAGAATAATGCAAAAACAAGGTTTTTTCTATGAGTTTACCCACTGACCTAGTTTTGGACCACAGATGACCCATATGCAAACTCAATCTATGGTTCGCCAAGACTGTACATAATTCCGATTAAGGATGATGAAGATTCAATGAAAAATGGAACATCTATTGTATACACAAGGGTTTTCATTGATTTGATCCAGTGACCTAATTTTTTACCCATCTTGACTCATATTAGTACTCGACCTAAAGTTCATCAAAGCAATCATACTAACCAAGTTCATGGAGATCGAATGAAAAATGAAACCTTTATTGCATATAAAAGTTTTGTCTATGATTTGATCCCATGACCAAGTTTTTGAAACAAGATGACCCATATTCGAATCGACGTAGATTACATAAAGGCAGTCATTCTGATCAAGATTCCTGAAGCTCCAGTGAAAAATGCAGTCTCATTTGCATACACAATGTAAAATGTGCACAGGCGAAACGCAGACGATAGAAAGATATAAAGACGACGGACACCATAAGATCACAATTACCAACCTTGGGTACTTCGTGTTGTGTAGAGCTAATAAAACGCTTTAAAAAGCAGCAGTATATTTATATTACTCACTTTTAATGCCCAATACTCAGTACACGTTAGTATCAATACTCCGGTACACCAGAAATCAAAATAAACAATACCCAGTACACTAACTTTAGTTATATATGTATCAATATTTTGGCCCCGAAATAACGTTTATGGACAAGATCTTGGACACTTATGTCTCGTACTTGCCCAAATAAATTGCTCGATTCAGATTATTCAAATCTAAGCACATTTGCGAAATAAAACGGTAAACATTACCAACGGTCGAACTTTTCAAGTGAGCAGGCGATCTTGTTTTTGGTAATTGAACATATTAACCGACATCATTTACAGCTCGGGTATACAATGGACTAAGATAGTCATCGAAGTATCCAAAAACACAAAAAGAAACACAAGATAATGTGCATAAGATTAAATATCGGATTTTATCTTACCCCAATTGTAAACGTTCCTCGCGAAAACTTATTATCTGTGCTCACTTTCGCCACAATATCCGGTGGTCGTTCATCCGCAGTGTAAATGAAACGGCTCACTTGTTTTATTTTTGCTATCATTCAATATTGATTTGTTTTTGAAATTAATATGTGACTGCTTCATTCGCCCGACTGCATAGAAAAAATAAAATACTGATTCATTATCACTTCAAAAAAGTTTAATTGACGAAACACAGTGAACATAGAAATTGATACTATAAGAAGGTAATGTCATGTGTTCCTCAGTTATACAATCCGGACGAAGTCACGAGGCAGATACTGTGAGATCATCCCTCAGTTCAACCATTCGGATTAAGTCACGTCAAAGACACTGTGAGATCACCCCTGTGATGTTTTGTTGACGTTTTTGTTGTATATACAGTACAATTTTCTAAGCCTCACAATACTATGTTAGACCCTACAGACGGAATGAAGTTAAGCATATCTTAGAATGTTTAGTGGCACAGGAACCAAATCTCCCTAAATTATATAACTATAAGGTAAGTGCATACATTCAGACCGACGCACATACCACAGACGTGAACTGACTGCGGAGGACAGATTTCTTTTAAGGTGAAGTCAAACGTTTAGTTTTCAGCTGTATTTACGATTGAATATTATTTGAATCGTTGTAGGCACGGTTTAATGAAATAACCAAAGAAGTTTCTACTTATTTGAAAAAAATTGGCTATGATCCTAAGGCTGTAGCAGTTGTACCAATATCCGGTTGGCATGGTGATAACATGCTTGTACCATCGGAAAATATGAGCTGGTACAAAGGGTGGAACATTCAAAGGAAACAAGGCAATGCTTCTGGAAAGACACTGTTCGAGGCTTTTGACTCAATCCTCCCGCCTGAAAGACCATCTAATAAACCGCTCCGATTGCCACTTCAGGATGTTTACAAGATAGGAGGTTATGCTTTTGTATATTTTTTACTAGATAACAGACTGGAGTTCTGTATTTTTTCACATAGTAGCTCTGTATGGCTGTAAGATAGATGGTAATAGTTTTAAATGTTTACAAAATAGAAGGTGATACTTTTTGGTATATTAGATATACACGATAAAGGAGTTGATATTTTGCATATATACTAGATTATAAGAATCTTTCACTGGTTGCACGTGCAGATGGGAATATCTGGCTCAAGGGTAACTGTTTTGGCGGTAACGAGACTCTGACGAACGTGCAACCAATGATATTTTCTTTTTTGCACACCATATTTTACTAATAGTAGCAGAAATAAATAAAACTTATGACTAACACCAGGGGATGTAAGATGAGATTTTTCAGCACTGGTAAAAACTGCAGTTATCCCGATCTGGTATGCAGGAGTTTTGTATGTCCGCTGTATGTTTACAAAAAAAAGAGGCAGTAGCTCTGTATGCTTACAAGGTAATGGGTAATATATTATTTAATCATTTATTTTGTAAAAACATAATTTTTGCAAGATAGGACTGTCTGTTTGTATGTCAAAAATGTGTCCGAGCAACTCCTCCTACACGTCTAAATGGACTTAACTGAAACTTAGTAAAATGTGTAGTACAAAGTGTAGTTGTTCATATTGTCAGATAATTTTGGTTGTGATTTCTTTCATCAGGTATTGGAACAGTGCCAGTTGGCAGAGTAGAAACTGGTATTCTTAAACCTGGCATGGTGGTGACCTTTGCTCCAAACCAAATCACGACTGAGTGCAAATCTGTAGAAATGCATCACGAGTCCCTTCCTGAAGCGTTGCCTGGAGATAATGTTGGTTTCAACGTCAAGAATATTTCTATCAAAGATATCAAAAGAGGAAACGTGGCAGGAGATTCCAAGAACGATCCTCCGAAAGGAGCCGAAAGCTTTTATGCACAAGTAAGTTTTTTATTAGTAGAAGCATGGCAGACATTTATTTGCTTTAAAGGCGCCTCTGATTTGCTGTTTTTCGTATGCTTTGTTTTAATACTCAGGTCTTCTTATTTATTTGTGTACTTAAGGAAGAAGTTATTTTGGGTCTAAATGTTGAAAGATATGACAACGTCTGTGAACTGATATCCATTCTGCATAATCAATCTAAGAAAGGGCAGAATGTGTCTGTACCAGTTTAAATAATGTCATACAGACGTGTTGTAAAACTTTTGTAGAACCGATATTCATGATATATGCTTTGTATGTTTAATTGGGTCGTTCTACATAGATTACTAAGCGTCACTAGAGGGCATTGTTATTTATACCTCGAATAAGTTAACCATGGCCCAGAGTTTGGGTATTGCAGATTCCGAAATGTATTTCCTGTCTTGTAAATATAACTAGACATTTCCGTGATACTGCATTGAATTTATTATACTTACTGTAAAACTAGAACACATTTCGCCCTTTTCCATTTGGAGAAATTAAAAGAACAGTCAGTCTATGACTCGGAATAATAGAATTGATTATGCTGAAAATGCGAGAATGCTTTCCTTATGACTCTATATTGCTTACTTGTTCTAGGTAAATCAAACGACGCTCAAGTTATAAAACATCAAAAGGGCATCACGTATGAAGGGAACTACTATATTAGTATGAAATACATGCAATACAAAGAATGCACGGTATTCGGTCCATCTCATTTCAGAAATCTATACTGGTTTTAGTCAGTTTTAATAAGATCTGAGTCATTTTGAATTTTCTTAAAAGCATTGAAGGTATACATTTCACCCAGGCGATCTCAATTCGATTGCGGGCTTACCGCCCAGGCGATCTCAATTCGATTGCCGGCTTACCGCTCAGGCGATCTTTATTCGATTGCGGGCTTACCGCCCAGGCGATCTCAATTTGATTGCGGGCTTACCGCCCAGGCGATCTCAATTCGATTGCGGGCTTACCGCCCAGGCGATCTTAATTCGATTGCGGGCTTACCAACGTGTAGATGACGTGTCACTTGCTGTCATAGCAAGTAATATATTTCAAATTTCAAGCAGTCTTAAATGACTATCATATAACTAACTATAGATGACAGTTAGTGAATAAATTATCTTTTCTTATCATGAATTTGAAAAATGAAAACAAAATTAGCGGACTATTTGAAAATTTAAAACAAACAAGCATTTGGAAATTCCCTTTTGAATATAGCCATGAGTGATAGAATAATAACTATTCAATTATCATCACTTCCTCTTAATAAAATAAGTTATAGACATTACATCGATATATTTTGTAGGTAATAATCTTAAACCATCCTGGTGAGGTGAAGAATGGGTATACTCCAGTGCTTGACTGCCATACCGCCCATGTTGCCTGCAAATTTGAAGAAATCAAAGAAAAAATTGATCGTCGCTCCGGCAAGAAGCTGGAAGACAACCCGAAGAGTATAAAGTCCGGTGACGCCGGAATGATTACTCTAGTACCGAGCAAACCAATGGTCGTCGAAGCTTTCAGTGAGTACCAACAACTGGGTAGGTTCGCTGTTCGTGACATGAGGCAGACGGTGGCCGTTGGAGTCATCAAGGAGGTCAAGAAAGCCGACAAGCAAGGAAAGGTGACAAAGGCAGCCCAGAAGGCAGGAAAGAAGAAATGATTACTTGTTGATCTTTGACAAAACTGCGCACTAGATATTATTGATTTGCAACTATTTATAATAAAACAGTTTATATCTATTCTATATTTATTTGCAATATATATCATAAAACAGTACAAGTCAGAATCTAGGATTGCATATTATCATAAATCTGTATATGCTTTACTTGTTCTCTATTTCTTTTTGACTCATTCCAGTAGGCAAAATATGCACCACGAAGAACAGCATTGAAAACATACATTATATTTCATGTGAGACAGAAGCTTAAAAAATCGAGTTCTCTATATAAACAGAATATGTTTGATTTGAATTCATAGTTGTACTGAATTCTTCAATATTATTAAACTGTAACTTGCTTCTACTTTTATTCGTTCAATTTTCATTCACTATGATGAATGTTATCATTTAACAGTTTCTAACATTCGAGGCAAAGTTTTTAACTGCCAGTGATATTTAATCTTGACATTATGAAAGTAGCATGCGAATAATAGAATTAACTGCGAAGAAATCATGAGTTATGTATGATGATATTTTATCAAGTTTTAACTGAGGTACAAAGATAATATCTTAGAACTTTCTTACGTTTTCTGTGTAAGCTTCCAAACTCTCAAAATAAATTTCTTGTAAATGTTGCGTTGTTTTATTTGCTACCATATTTTCATATCTTAAAGTGAAATGACGATGTTTTTCGAAATCAATATTATATCACAATAGCACACATGTAATTAGATATTTGGTTTGGAGCGAAGGTCACCACAATTAGAAGTGTCCGTTTATATACATTGTAATGTGAATCCATATACTGATTATAGTTAGACCTACATAGCTCAATAACAAGGATATTTGCCTCTGGTGCGTTGTAGTCCAGGTTCCAACCGCAGCAGGAGCACGAGATTTATCTTCAAGCAAAGAGAATGATGCCACGCGATGTAAAAATCACTGTCTCTTTTCTCTCGAGTGTAATAACAACAGAAATGAGTGTTTTAAAGCTATAAGACAAGTTGGAAATGTTAAGCACACTTTTAGATCAGAAAAAATCCTATCAAATCTAAACTTACTACTTGAATAGGCTGTCAATCATATGTCATCGCCATCAGTGCAAAGCGTACCTAAAGGTTAAGCATAAATCCATGTTACCTAGTTTTTGATAATCGAACTTTGGAAAGTTTTTGGTCAGACTATTGTGATGTGTTTGCTTTTATTTTATGTCCGTTAATTTGTAATTGCCATATTCAGACAATATACAAGTTTCATAGACTGATAACGACACTCAATCGTAAAGTTAAAATTTAGAAAATGTGAGATTTCCTGGGCGAAAACAGGTGTAAATATCACCATTTAAAGGCTTTTATCCTATATTCATCAGTAGTTGCTACTTCGGCCGCTTTAGTAGTTCGTTTTTTATGAACCTTACTTCAACAAAAAGTACCACGATGAGAGAAAACACCCACGCAAGACACTCTGTAGTCATCATAAATGCCTTATCACTATGATAATGTATTTGTAGCAGCTAAAGGGAAATATCTCTCCAGAACGTAAAGTTAGGCTCGAAAAATATTTTACACACATGTACCACATGGCTATTACAATTGTGTATGTCTAGGTTCCGTTGAAATTTTTTTGATGTGGTTTTGACCACAAACATACATGTATCAATCAGTTTAACATACGTTTTTAGTCAGATGGGTACAACATTTGCTTTTACGCTGACAGTCCCACGACATACATGTTACATATAACTACTGCTCAAGATAATATGTCTACCACCATTCATCACAATCATTTATAAACTAAACAAGTGGACTATGCCTCCAAGGTACCAGTTAGTCCAAGTGTAAATGTATTACTAGATCACTTTAAAGCCATAACTGCACATTGCAATATTACATACGTTTTTATGATAATAATTACCAAGATTCACAGTTACCAATTTAAAAGCCTAGTTTGTTTCACGAATATTAACATTCTTGACAATTTATCTATATCCAAAGGGAATCACTCTGCGATGATTTGACCAAGCATCCAGAAAGTATCATGAATGTAGTAAAGTATGTTTGATCCAAAGAAGTGCAGAATTATTGTATCACAAATTTCCTTCTACATATTTTCTTTGGTTTTCATGGCACTACAATTTTGTGAATGTCTATATGGTTTGTGTACTGTATGTTCACTTCAAATAATGTTGAATATAGTATAGGCAAAGTTTATCATATAAACATTTTAAGTTGCAATTAAATGTTGCAACCTTACTTCTCTGTATTTTTGCCTGTGATATGTCAACCTTTATTATACTGTTTTATATGTCAAGTGTCAATGGAAAACGAGTCTGCCTATCTTGCTCATAAATAAGGGTGATTGGATTTCGGGTTCGAGCCACAGCTATCTGCCTACAAACATAATGATGCCAAACGTGATTACGTGTCCGGGTCGTACCGACTATACCTCGAACGAGGATGGTGGACCTAATAAGCACAATTACAAACAAAAAAGTGATTACGTGTCTCAGTTCACTAAGATGTAACTGACCTGTACCTGCACTACTTCTTAGAGGTTGACCAAAGGAAGCCGAACGGCAGTCTCGTGAATGGACCGAAGAACAAAGACCGCGGACCAAAACAGTGTAACCGAGACCGTTCTATTCCATTACTCTCCCTTTATCGTTTATGTGTTAATTAGTTTACTTTAAGGTCTTGCTTACTTAAGTGGGTTTATACGCTAGCTCTTAGCCCCTTTGACCTGAAGGTGCATCTACGGCCTACCCCAGCATTTCTCACATAATGCTGTTAAACTTGAATTTATTGTCTAAAGGAGATTTATTGGTAGGAGGTGTCACCCTCTAATTTCCAAACGATTTTAATTTTGCGTGTCAATTGAAGGGTAAAGCTGCGCAATTTCTGCCTAGATAGCTTTCCCATGGAAGTGGTTAATACTTTAAGCTTGCTTTCCGTAAAATCTATTAACTACTTAATTATTTCATGAAGATAACGAAACCACTCGTAACGTTCGTTGTTTTATTCATTTCGGCACACCAACCATAGTTCTAGTTCATGGGCGTACCGTTGTGAATAAAAGATAAGACACAGCGCGACAGGCATTTTAGAAACACAAATGAGACTGAAGGTGTGCAGTTAGGCAACAGTTGCTTTCAGAAAATGTAGTTATCCGCAATCGAAGACTGAACATTGAGAGGCTTCGTCAGACTTTGATATTGCTACTTTTTGGCGTCTGTCAAAAGATAGAATTAAGAAATCTTGTGAACACAATGCTTTAAGGCTGTATAAAGGCTGCATCTATAAAGAAATGTTCTCCCCTTAAACCTAAGTCGTATTGTAAAAAGAGCTGAAGAATGTTTTAATTAACATAATTAAAAAAAATAAAGAATAACTTCAAAACATTCTTTGCCCGTTTTCTCTACATGTGCAGATGTACCATATATATACCTTTTGATATGGTACTGTTGACTGATCGTATTTTCGTGTTAATGCAGGTCTACAACACAGAACATGTTTCATTCACAAGGGGTGCAGTTTTAAGATAATTGTAGTCATGTAGATCTAGTAAGAAAAATGTGGACAAATAGTCAATAGAATTTTATCTTTTAACCATCGTAAGGAAATCATGTTTATGGCGGTTTCGGATTTGAGATGCTCATCATATAACCTGTTCATTTATCCTCGATAGTATACATGTACACGAACGGTGTTCTCAACCTATCATAGCGCATCATAATTATGCAGAGGCGACATCTATCAGAAAGTACCCTTTGGTAGTGAAAGAAGTTCTAGTAGCAGATTTAGCAGAAAAATGCAACATAATTGATTTCTGACAATACTGGTACAGTATTAAACATATTTTAAGGCTAGACATAGTTTATTAAACTTCATAGCCAGATGTTACCACTTCACAATTTGTCGTAATTAGTTTTTTTTACGAGTGCAAATTCTTACAATTCAGTGAACTAGCGTAAACAATGTGAAAGTACAATGTCTTGCCGAATGATTTTACCGCTACTATGCACTTGTGTTTATTGAACCTGGCAGGTTCCTACACTCAGGCAAACTTACAACAACTGGGCCAAGGTAGTTGCCCTATCATCATTTTTTATCTCCTTCATGTGCTACCCCTGGTTAGAATTTCAGTTGAATGCAATCAATCTTTGAAAAATAAGGGGAATTTACAATATACCAGTTGCTGTTACTCTTATAATCTATGAAACCTGTTGGCTTGCTTTAAAACTTATGAAAACCAGAACATGAATAACCAAAACATTTTTGGACTCTTGGATATTTTAACTATCGATAGTTTGGAGATATCAACAATTACTAGCTTACGTGAATGTAATCCATGTTTGGACTGTGGGCATATATATTTCAATATATGTTTGGACAATAAGGACAAACTCAAATCACAGTTTTATACTTCTCTTTTTGGATCGATTGAATTTATTCAATCGTATCCAAAGTTAACAGAGTATTTCAGACCCTTACGGCCGAACTCTTAACACAAAGTTTTGTCGAATACGACCGAAAAGTAGTTCTATATTACTGTCCTCTGTTTTAAAAATTATATAGTAACAGATCTAAATAATATCAAAACATTACAGAATAGCATAATATTATATTGTTGTTTTTCTTATAATTTGTAACTTAAATCAACGAGGTATCTGTTCTGTATAGAACTATTTTCCTGCGCGGTTTTTATCGTCAGACCGGTGTGACATGAGAAATGTAAGATCCGTGAAATACGTATCGCTACACCGGATACACTAAATTCAGTGTTTCCGCGAGAGCGCGTTTTCTGCGGTTTTGACGCACTCATTTTGTCAATGACGCAACAGAAATAGCAAAGAGCGTCTTTTATGACGCACTTAAAATGTGTATGATCAAATTACTACAAAAACAACATTTCAAAACCTCTCAAAACGCTTCGAAATGCAAGATAAATTGTTGATAAAATACGCTTCCGGTATGGGATATGTCTAATTTTGACCCTATTGCGTCGTCGTTGTCGTCTGATTTCGGATCGACCCGCATTTTGTACCATTGCGTTTTTGTGTGTGTTGATTCCTATGATACCGTCATCATAGATTGTAGACGCACAACAAGAGATGGTCGACGAACCTTAATAGGGGAAACAAAAACGTCTTTCTGAGTGATTTTAACGATCATTTTGTAGTCATTTCGATCAGACTGTCACTACTGAAAGGGGATTCAGTGTGCCAAATAATACACAAGTTTAATGTCTATGGTTGAATGCACTTATGAAAAATTCGCTTTGTGGACAAATTTGACTTTTGAGATGCAGTGACAAAATGGAAAGCATCCAAAGAGAAACTCCTGTTGTCTTGCCAACCCTTTGATTACCCATCATATTGTGATGTATCACATGCAGTTTTACAGAAGTAAACTGAATGAAACTTCTTTAACACATAGTCATGCCTTTATTTTTTTACAATAAAGGGTATGACCCTCGGAGTTTCTAAATGACCCCCAAATTCTGATACAGGAAATTGGCACCCAGGGTCTTCCTCCTCCATGAAAGCCGGAAGTTGCAATATGACCTTAGCTGTTGGGTGCGACGTTAAATCCGAATTAATTCGCACAATACAATCAACCTTATGGGCATATCCCATAACTTTTGAATGACATTTAAAGTTGTTCAAACCATAAATTTTCAGTTCAGTTTTGTCAAAATCCATTTCTCAGTTACGATTCACAGCTTAATACTTCATAGGGTAGTTGAACATAGTCACTGAATGACATAATGTAAGCACATGGGTTCCTATCATAAAAGTAAAGTTTACACAAATGGCGAAAGGTCAAAATGTGTGGACAGTTGTGTCTCCAGTTTATAACTTTACTCGTGCAAGGGTTGTCCTGATATTCACACATGTATGTGTACAGTCTATGTTGTCCTGATATTTACACATGTATGTGTGCAGACTGTGTTGTTCAGAGACAATCGATCCTCCAGCACTTTCAGTCCTTTGATTTAATTTGGTATATTTTCATATAAAACATTTAGTTTTATCCCAAATTACATTCAAACATATTACTTCAAGGTCAACAAATCAAAGATCTATGTTGGAAACATGTCTAAATTTTATGAATAATTATGTATTTAAGATATCCTCTGTATTGATCGTCACATGCCACAGAAACAAACGAGAATAAAAACACCACAACATCATTTCTGTAAAATTATTACTATTGTTGTAAAGTTGTTGCAATTATGATCAAACCAACTATTATCAGTACAAAATATCTGACACTTGAGATGAACATATATGAATTGTTAGAAACATTGTATGAGTAAAATTAAGTCTCATTTACATTTTTTGTGAGTTTGGTGAAGAGAGTTTTATCTTGTTGTGTCAAAAATAGTAAGTAAAGGAAGTTTACTAATTTTATTTTGAATTGAAGAACAAGATTCACATCTGAAACATTCGGGTTAGAGTTTGACAGCATGTAATAAATATATGCACAATGTATGTATGACCTCAATCCCAGCCCAATTTTAAGTGCGAAAAAGAGAGCCAAATTGAAATAAAAAAGTATTTTTTCAAACTGCGCTGTGCGAGTAAATAGTAAAAGTAGTCTATCTGTATTATTATCTGTTTAGAATGTAAAACAGCAATCTGAATGTTCGTACCACAGTTACATCTAATAATAAACTGTAAAATGTATTTTTCACTTTTAGGAGATGCGTATGCAAACATTAAACATAACATTTTACGTGCAATTTCAGCCATACTATTTTTTTGATCATGCCTGTGTTATTGGGCCTAGTTCTGTGTTCTTTATTCATCATGGAAAAAGAAAAAGAAGTAAAATTTCAATCCAATATATGTACGTGTATATTGTTTGACTTTGAGATGGACCTCTGCATGTAGAAGGTCAACCGGTTTTGGAATAAATGGAATGATAAACCTCTGGCAATCTACAAGTATTGATATGACACAAAAGGAAACATATGTGGTAGTGGAATGTTATCACGTTTATGAATGAGCATTTTGAATGAGAAACGTTTAAATGGTTTTGGGACTGAAACATGGAACAATGAATTTACATGACCTTGCTGTACTAACTAAAGTACTTAGTAGATGACCTCCTTTTTGATGAAGTTTTACACCATTGTATACTTCTCCAATGTATATTAATTTGATAGGACTAAATAAAAAGTGTACATGTATGGTCTTGCACTATATACAGATACATTCAAAGAACAAATTACTATTTTTCATAGGAGTTTAACAGGATATAATCTTTGCTAATTACAGTAACTCATTGAAAAATAAATTATGTTGACAAAATTGATTTAAAATCAAACCTACTAGTTCAACATATAAATTTTATATTTATTGATATCACATCAGCCAGACAAAAAGAACTACGGAATACACTAACCACCAAATTCAACTGTAGAGCAGAGGCTCCCAGGGACTTGATATCTCTGCAGGAAAATGGGACATATATGTACAATGATTTTCTTCATAACCAACGTGCTACAGGTAAAGGGTAATAACAACTGTATATTGATTTGGCCCTATACCATAAGATGATATCATTTTGTAAAGTATATACATGAATATGTTAATTACCTTGTCATTTCCCTTTCAGCCTTTGAACAAAAGTTTTTATATGTTGTTATTGTAATAGTCGGTTAAAAAGCTCATTCAGGGCTTATGCAATTTGTTGTACTCTGACTGAAATCAAAAGGATAAAACAAAGAATAAGTTTTTGTATCTTACTGTTGTACATAACGTACTGTTGTACATAACGTTGCCTAAATGTTTGCAGCAGGAATTCTGAAGAGCTGAATGAAATTTATTCTTTTCAGAGATGGAAATACAGCTGTCTGTTGTCTTATAATAGACAACTAGAAATCTTTATTTTAGACATGACAAAACAGTTATTACCATGACAATATTATTACATTGTTTAATGTTTCAGTTTATCATTTGACTGGAGACTTTGTGAATTAAAACGATCGCCATTTATATAGAAAGATAAAAATGTATATTCTATATCTTTTGCAAGTAAAATTTCTATTAGATTAAAGGATTGTTTTACCATTCAGGGGAGACAACTTTGACCGGTTTATTGAGATGTCCCACAATAGTGACAAAGTTGTACTTCTTGTACGTACAACACTACTTAATTGTGATATGATTGGATTTAAATTGATAAATTTGGTCTGAAATCCTAAATGTGAGTTAGCTTATTATTTACTCGTTTACGACGTATTTACTGTTTTCAGCATTGTTCTTCACTGTAATACAATATGGCAACATACGAATGAATATGAGTCCTGTTTTCAGGGATGCCAAGCGTTGTCAAGGCCGTTCATAACTAGATATTTATAAACAAGTTGGACATATGTAGAACCGCCAGTAAGTTATTATTATCATCATCTTTATCACTGTTGCTATATAATTCTTATTCATTATAAGTTATCAGATGTTATAGCAAACGTAACATATTTAAGCAGTTTGTGCGTTTTGTACGTAAATGTATCACCTGTGTGCCACAAGAACTATGAACGACAACATTTTGGAAGTTTCAAATTCAGTGATGTAGATCTACCAGAGTTGTTAAGAATATACGAGCCACTAACGTGCATTTGCGTAATTTACCTCGGCAGAGTGTTAATAATTCAGATCAAGCAAATTATGTATGACACTGTGTGTATTT
>JAFMSR010000040.1:102401-144495 GCA_022818135.1 Saxidomus purpurata
GATAAACATATTTCATTAAAACTCAAAGAAAAATACTTTCAGCCTTTTAAATAACATGGCTCGATCATCTACATGTTTTGGCATCAAAGGGAATTAATTGAGTAAGAAATAAATTGACAGATAATCATAAAATAAAATAGTATATGTAACAGTACAAAAATGCAATTAAAAGTATGCAACCGCAATGACTTGATGAGATTACCAGTATCATAGAAGCAAAGTTAGATGACAATTCTTGAAGATGTTTTGCAGATACAGCCAACTGACATTTGACCCCAAGAATGACCTAGACCTTTGAAATAATTTTGAGATTTACATTTGACTCAATGATTGTGTGCGTGTGTGACTTTGATCTTTAAGCGTGACCTTGATTCCCTCCTTGTGAGTAACATTTACCAACATTTTAGAGAGAAGCATTCAAAGGATTTTGGAGTTATAGAAACATGAACTTTGACCCTAAATATGACTTTAAATATGACCTTAAATATGACCCTAAATATGACTTTAAATATGACTTTAAATATGACCTTAAATATGACCTTAAATATTTTCAATTTTAAATATTAGGAAACGTAAATCTAGGTCTCATGGAATTAGACGCAATGGTAATATTAAGCGCAAATCAAAAGTCAATATTTCTGTTGCAGACCTCGATATAATTCTTTCAAACTCTGGTAGACATTCAATGCTTTCTCGTCTCACATCTTTATCTATTCAGTCTCTTAAAAAACTAGACGAGGAAGCGGACCAGTACGTTATTCAAACAGATCCGTTTTACACTGTGTCATATCTTATCCAAATTTACACACAACACGTTCTCCGTCTACTCATTGACACTCAATCTGATCATGATAGATATTTTCTTAAAATTCATTTCATTAATAAAGGTATTGACTTCATCGATGTACCCAGTATATTTCGTGATAGACGTGTCATTGATTCTGTGCCTAAGTATTTCCGAAACTCCGAAGTTCCTATTATCTGTTATAAATATAAAACACCTGTTAGAAATGTTATATTCAATTACAATAAAATTGTTTCCGACCTAGATGTTCAAACAAATACCCCTTCTTACTGCGAATGTAAAAACTCGAAATTTTGCTATTCAGATGCCGGTCATGTCATCACTGGTAATTTTGATATTATTAAAGACAAGCGTATTCGTTATTCATTCTTTAAAGGACCAAAATACAGAATTCCTTCTACTATTGATTTTCATGCTTGTCGTGGTCATATTGCGGAATCCATCGAAACTTTTTGTTTTAAATGGTGTCGTCGTGAGAATGCTGATCCAAATGCATTAACGTCTTGGAAACGAAGTATTTTTAACATTGTCGATTCTCGTATAGAATTTTACCAAACAAATGAACACCTACTTCCATCAAAACCCAAGTTTACTGTAAGACATCTGAAAAAGGAAATCCAAGAATTTCATTCTAAGTATGTCTTAGTTCCAGCAGACAAGGCGGCCAACAATATTATCATCATTTGACGCCTACATTATATTAATGTTTTACAAAACGAACTAAATAGCACTAAAGCTTATATATTGAGTCCTTCCGTTGAACAAAATGTGGTCACTGATCACATCAGTGAAGTTTCTAATTTGAAAGTTCGTATAGATGATCAACATATTAAACTTCCTACTATGTACTGGATTCCTAAATTACATAAACAACCATATAAAGCTCGTTTCATCGCTAATTCAAGCTCTTGTACCACTACAAATATTTCAAAACTATTAACATCTTGCCTAACTGCTATAAAAGCCCACGTGAAAAGATATTGTGATAAAGTATACGAAAACTCTGGTAAACATTTATTTTGGTCGATCAAAAATTCTGGCGAAATCCTGGATAAGTTTAAAGTTAATAATTACAAAGTAACTTCAGTCAGTACATACGATTTTTCTACTCTGTATACCACTTTACCACATAATTTGATAAATGACAAGCTAACTGCCCTAATTCAAAAGACTTTTGCCAGGGAGAATGTTACATTTCTCGCCTGCAATTTCGATAAAGCTTTTTTTACTAGCTGTATTGTTAAACATTATACTATGTGGACCTGTGACGAAGTTTGTAAAGCCCTTTCCTTTTTATTGAACAACATTTATATAAGTTTTCAGACAAGTAATCGGTATTCCCATGGGAACAAATTGTGCACCCCTTGTCGCAGATTTGTTTTTATATTGTTATGAAAGAGACTTTATGTTGAGTCTTTCTCCAGATACGCAGGCAGACATTATCACTGCTTTTAATAATACATCACGCTATCTGGATGATATTCTTAATATGGATAACCCGTTTTTTGGTCAATTGGTGGACACTATTTATCCCCGGGAACTCCAGTTAATTAAAACTAACAATTTGGATACTGGTGCTTCATTTTTAGATTTACATCTCTCTATTTATAACAATATTATACATACCAAAATTTTTGACAAGAGGGATGATTTTAATTTTAATATTGTAAATTTCCCCCATTTGAATGGGGATGTACCTCATGCTACATCTTATGGGGTATACATTTCTCAGTTAATTCGGTTTGCCAGAGCGTGTAGTCATGTTGAGGATTTCAATGAACGTAATAAATATATTACAAATAAACTTCTTCAACAGGGCTACCGTTATTACAAATTGCGTAAATATTTTGCTAAATTTTACTATCGTAATTCTGATTTGGTTTTGAAATTCAATAGTAATCTAAAGACTCTTCTGCGAGAAGGTATTTCAAAACCCGATTTTTATGGGGATGTGGTTTGCAAACTTCGTAAGATTTTGGGTCATGGCAATTTTCCAACTGTATTTGCTAAAATTATAAAACGTTTTGTTAAAAGAGGTTACGACCCAACTGTTTTGAGACACACCGCATGTTTGGTGTTCAACCCGTTTACAGTTGGACACTATGCTTCCCTCTTTGTTTGTGTCTGACGGAAGAGGGGGAGGACTCTGTGATGGGCAGTTTTTAAATCCCACTGGGACGAAACTGTTTTGATTTCTGTCCTCTGGCCTGTTTCGTCGGGCCCTTAAGGGTGTTTCTCTTGGTGCTCTGCCTTCTGCAAAGGCATTGAGTACATACGTTTTTTGGTTCTCAAGGTTTGCTTTTTATATATTTATACACGAGCATTTTTGTGTTTTACATACCATGCCTTTTGTTTCCATTGCGTGTGTTAGAGATTCACCTAGCAGGGATTACTTTTATTTACACTGTCCTGTGACTTTGGAACATGGTGGGGGGGTAAGAGTGAGGTTGGGTGCGCACCATAAACCGGTTTAAGCTCCCCAGTGGTGTTTTTGTCACTGACCGTTCCAAGGCGGTGCCCCACTGTGTTCCTTTAATTGTTCGTTTTGTCCTCGTGTGTTTGCTTTGTATGCTAGTGTGTGTTGGTAGTGTGTGTGTGTGTGTGTGTGTGTGTGTGTGTGTGTGTGTGTGTGTGTGTGTGTGTGTGTGTGTGTGTGTGTGTGTGTGTGTGTGTGTGTGTGTGTGTGTGTGTGTGTGTTGGTGGTGTGCACTTCTGGGTGCTATGGGGCTCGTTTTGGGGAGGCTGCGTTTTTGGTATGTGGCATTCCCTGTTTGATATTATTTTTGTTTTTATCTATGAGCAGTCTTGCTGAAAGATGGATATTGCATGAAATCTCCATGAAGTAACAATTTAACCCAAATTTCAAAATAATCCTTCCATGCATGGCGGAAATATAGCCTTATGACCTTTAATTCCAGAAAGTGACATTGATCTTGAGCAGGCACGGAATGGACAAGTGTGAGAAGTTTTTTCAAAATTAATTCATATAAGAAGTAGTTACAGCCAAGCCATACAATACCAAAACATAGACTTTACAGACTATTTTGTGCCCTTGACCTTCGAGGTAGCCCCTTAAATGTAGTACATGACACATCCTAGTTGTATCGCCAAACACTGTGTGAAGTTATTTAAAAATCAGTCAATGCATCTAGAATTTTAGCCTTTACAAGAAAAACTGGTGTGTATATAACTCCCTATCATATTTACTGTTTCATGTATTTGGTGTATCTATACGGATATTTCATCTATTTCTGTGTTTTATATTCTGCGCGGGGGTAAATTAGAAAAGTCAGAAGGAGCTACTTCGAAATCCGAAACCCCATCTACTTTTCCGAGTGCTTTAATCATATCAAACCACTCGGATTGACTATACAAATACCATAGACATACTTATAGTTTTATTAAAATTATTATTACAAATCAGTGACCTGTGATTCTCCTTAGCACACTACACTCAATGTAAAATTCAATCCAAGGCTGCAATCAGTTAAATTTTTCTTTGTATGTAACAACTTCAGTAGTTGTACAAGTGTCTGTGAAACCTGATAAACTGGCAACTTTCTCGTTTACCAAAACGTGCATAGGTAAGTGATTGTTTTCTAGATATTCAAATGTCGCAGGGATAAGTATATATTTCCCGGAGTTACGTTACTATACTATTTATGTTACGTATGTATCGTCTTGTATGCCATTTATCGATGTGCATAGAGCTTGGCAAATCGTAACGTGATCAAAATAGAGTCAACAAGCAACAACAGCCTATTTGTAAAACTTTCGCTTACCTTAACTTATAAATCGGGAAAATATGATAAAATCGTACCAGTTCAATGGTTATTCTTGATCACCAATGTTACCCATGAACAGACAGGTTCGGGGAATATTTGTCAACAAACAACCAATCAAATTTCTAGTATAATGTCTCATATAAATGTGCACAATAATTATCTGGGTTCAACACGACATACTTTCGAAAAGGGTGTTAACATGTGACATAAAGAATGAAAAACTAGACATAAACAAAAGTTTATATTACAGAATAATAAAGGAAAACCTTCATCCTTTATTGATTATTGAAAGTCATTGACCTGTGACACTCTTTTGCACAATACACTCAATGACTCGATGAAAAATTTAATGTGACTTAATCTCTTTTGGTTTCAAACTGTGACTTATGTAACAACTTTAGTAGCCGTACACGTGTCTGTGAAACCTGATAAACTGCAACTTTCTCTTTGACCAATACGTGCATGCTCTATGCACATCGATAAAGGACATAAAACTAAAGTTGCATGATTGTACCTAATCAAATTATCATCGCTTTATACGACAACTTTCTCAAGCTTTTGTAAGTAAGTCCCCGAAATGTGAAATTTAGATGCTTAAATATATCCTAATATATAATAAATAAACTACGTGGAATAATATGATCATAACATAATATATATTTTGAGACCAAGGATGGTATTAGTTATGTTATATGAAACAGGATTGCTTCTAAAGCGAGTGAACAAAAAAGCAATAAAAATTAATTAATACTCTCGTGCATTTTGTATTCTAATTTTAATTCAGGCACAACTTTGCTAATGTTAGAACTTGAATAATAGTGAATGTTCTTAATGGTTGTATATAAGAAAGTTTTATATCATCATTCTTCATTTCATAGTTCCGTGTATCAACATTTTGGATAACTGCATTTTCCAGGCCAATAAGCCCTATTTAAACTTACTAGTTTTTACGTAGTTTGATTAAAGTTGTGTCCCAAAGTACGTATGTCTTATTTCTTTGACTGTTTGCACTTGACGTAGAAATAATCATTCTATATTTCATTTTCATTGCTGGTATTGATTTTCTATATGTGAATTTTATGTACGTGTATTTTTATTCTGGCGTATGCTATGCCTAGTGATGATGTCTTATATGATGCGTGAGATGTGTTGAATTTTGAAATTTGTAATATTGAGTGTTGTTACCTTATTTTGTGTTCCAAAAGTGATTGTGAATACTACATCTTCACTGCAAAGTTAGAATAGTAAAATTGTTCCTTAATTTTATTCAACAGGATAATTCATGTTGAAAGACCAATATTCAAGGGCGCATAATTCGTTGCATTTGTTTGGTAGCACGACGACTTAGTATGTTTAAGGACGCAATGAAGAGGTTTGCTAAATGCACGTACAAGACAGAGAGGCAGAGGGATAGGTACTCTAGATTCCGAAATGATTTATTTCATCTATAGTCAAATGTCTTTGTTTGTTAAGTGTTATATATAAATTTAAAATAATAACAGTTTATTATGTTTAGTTTCACATTTAATGTTAGGTACTGTGTTGCACATGTAAAAACCAAACACATGAGTATTGACATTTGTAAATGAATGTAATAGGGAATTTCTGTTTGCAGGTCAGATTGTTCGTGGATGCTGAATTTGATAAGTTTCTGAGATGTGTTTTCTTAATTTACATATAAGTTATTTCAAACTACTGGACTATTTTGTTGGTAGCATAAAAAGTAACTGAATTTTTTAGCGCATCCGTTAGCCGCGTTCTGGTGACATTCAATAAAAAATTAACGAGCTACAATAGGAAAAGAGTACTTGATTCGAACAACCTTTGTGTCACGAGAGTATATGGTTTGTAATTAGTATATCCTATAATGTTTAAGTCCCATGAGCACTTTGGATGTAAAATTACTTATAGCTCTTATATTACCGAGAAAAGTTTCTTACCGGCGAAATCAACTGTTGCTTGCACAAAAACATTCCGAAATTTACTTTTTAAATCAAAAGTACATGCTGTACAAAGAGCACAGCATTTTAAATGATATTGCAAAAAATAAGAAATACTTTCTGACAACAGTTTGTAGTGAAAAAGCTACAAGAATATAAAAAAATGTATAAAATCTATGTCAACATTGTTTAAGAATAAATATAACACAATTCTATCATTATTCTATCTGTAAATTCATTATTCTACAATATATATATGAGTATTTAATGTGATACTGGGACTTTAAGAAATGTATCTGATGTAAATGTCATCATAATATATATTACAGGTCAGTAGATAAGCCCTAATGCATTTCGGAGAAACTAGATCTACGTATAATCTTTAGCTCATTTTCCAAACTTACACATTTGAAAAATACTGTAGATCTTGTTAAAGATAAAAATATAATAATTCAAAGCCTTTTCGATATAGTATAAATTACATTAATTTTAAATTGTCCAAATGAGGAATTAATAGAATGCAACAATTATATACTACAAAACATATAAGAACAAGGGACAGTAATACTACAGTTGCTGCACGACATGAACGATATATACGCCCGACACAATTAATACCCATAGATTGACCTTTTTAATATAAAACGTTTCACGTATATTTGTATTGTGTGTGTCGTGCCCAATAAGTTTTGTACTGATCAAGTCCTTATACGCATATTCATATTGAAACTGGTGTAGTGTTTATTGTGTCTGTGAATATTGTGTCATAGTGAAAAATCAAAATTTACAATTTTACATTGTCGATCTAAACGAAATAGATACACACAATTTTTACTACACATTCTTTGTATATTGCGCAGAATATCTTCTGAGTTGCCCTCTGGGCGTCATATATGCTGAGCGTAGGGTCATACTTTAGTAACGTGTTACAGATATTCGTGACATAAGCAGACAAATGCTTTGTGATCATCGATTTGTGACTGTATGGGCTTTCCTTATAAAGCCATATAAAATTCGTTGGGGCAATACTGATATAATTCATTATATACTTTAACTCCGAAAGTGCGCATCACTTGCCATTGAAATCGTAATCGTTTTGAAAGATTTATTTTGCACTTGATGCTAAATGAACATTGTAATTACCATAGGTAACTTGCGTACAGTTCATACAAACTTACGTCCAGGTATCTTTAGGTGGTTCAACGATCAAACGCGCATCGTGATTCGCGACCCAAAGCTCACGATAATTTCTTGCCGCCGACCACACTATTGAAGCAGTTTGCATTTTCTGAACTTGTTTAAATAAATAAAAGTCAGTGTATTGGTTCATACGTGATCGCAAAAATGAATGCAGGGTTGAGCTTATTACTGTGTTTAGTAAATGCTTCCACTGATATTTGCTTGGGAATCTGCAAGTGCGCATGTACATGTACTCTGTGATATATTGCAGTAAATTATACTTGTTGAGAATAGAAAGTAAGTCTGGAATATATCCAATGCCAATCATCGGACGTGAGAAATGAAAAATAGCATAAAAACAAATCTTTGTCTTATTCTTGAATGGGATGGCATAGTTGCTATTCTCTGGACATACATACATTTACGTTTCTCAATTTCAGCAGAAATAGGCATCAGGCCGAGCATAGATTCAGTCATGCCTGACCTTGTGTGCTTAGTATGTTAAGTTCTTCATGTCTGATGAAAGCATCTTAGATCATAGCGGTGCTCCTTATAGTACAGAAAGGCAAAACAACTTTTTTGTATAGACTCGCGGCAGTTAAAGGATTCAAACCGTTTGGCTTTACACCAATATTTGCAGTAGAAAAGAATAATCTATGACCTTTTTTGCAACTGCTATCAGTGGCTTTTAAAAACCTTCTGTCTTCGGTCAGAATTATACCTAAATGTATGCATGTTTTAGAACCTTTGAGTTTGTTATTTTTTAAGTATACCTTAAAGTTACGAAGTTGCGAGTCTCTCTTATTACTGAAAACTATAACTTTTTTTTCTGTATTGAATTGAAACCCATGTTGACATGAATATTTGGTTTGCTATGTTGAGTAGTTTTTGCAGGTTTCTGGGATTAAGTGCAGTTATTGCTATGTCTTCTGCTTGTGTGGAACATCCCATGTGAATATTAGAAAGTGTTGCGGCCAAGCCACTTTTCTCAAAATTTTAGAAGTTCATTGATGTAAATTAGGTTAATTGTGCTGGAACTACACCAACCCTGACGCACACCTTGTAAGACTGGGAATCAGCTTGACTTTGTACTTTGTACTTAAACAGATGACGTAATACTGAAGTAGCAATCTATCAAGATTCTCCTTATTTTATTATTCACCCCAAATTCATATAGCTTGTTAAATAAACATTTGTAGTTAACAACATCAAAATGTCGAGCATGTCGATGTATATATTACTTCCCATTGGCAAAATGTGATCAATCGTTTCTGGCAAACAATATGAAGCAGTCGTACAGCCGAGACCATGCCTAAATCCAAGCTGATAAGGGTGTGGAAATTGATCGGAAAATAAAGATTTTCTGAGTTACTGACCGATAACTGTTCATTTTAGTTTATGATTTATTTTTCCCTTTAAATATAGGTATTATAAGGCCCCTTTTCCATATCATAGGTATGCGTTCTGTGCGCCTGATAAGATTGAAAAGATTTACAAGAGTATATATGAGACTACTCCCCCCGTGCATAAGGTGTTCGTTTTGTATATTGTCAATACCCGGTGACTTGTGAGTTTTAAATGACTTTATGACCTAGATACTTCACCAAACCTAAATTTGCCGTACAGGAATTCATGCGGTTTGTTAGACGATGAATTTATGGAATAATGGTTATATTTCGCGTATGTTTATACCTCACTTGCTGAATTGATATTCGAGTGAGAGGGGTCGTATAAGTTATTGAAGTGTTCTGCAAATGTTTCAGCGATCTGACTTGATTCGTTAAGAATGACATCGTTTACAATTATCTCGTATAAATTTGCCTTTAGCTTGCCTTTCTTTCTTCATATAAAATCGCAAACTAAGTTAATGTCAACACGCGCCGCATTATCAATTTCCTCGAAATATCTCAATAAGAGCTTCGATTGCCTTTCGCTGTGCGTTTCTGAAATTGTTTTTACATGCTTTGTAGTTTCTATAATGTATAATATCGTAAGCTCGTGATCTTCCAGCAGACAACCACGCTGACCGAGCTTTTCGAGCTAGATCATGCGCATGTTTTACATCGCGAGACCAATATGACTTTTTCCGAGCATTAAACTTTGAAGCTGACAATGTCACTAATGCAGTCGATTTCAACATATCGCAGATATGCGCGCAATATTCGTCAACTCCTGTATACGGTTTGTTTACGACAGGCAATTCCTGTAATTGTGCAGACAATTTTACTTGATACGAATTTATAGTTTCGGGGTTCGTTTGATGCCACGCAATTAACCTGTCGCAAAATGAAAGAGGATGCATCTTAGTATTAAATCAACTCAACTGTGTTAATCGCTGTAACACTTGGTAAGTGATTAGAAATTGGGTGAACGTTAGCTTCGGGGAGTATACGTACGTCCAATATATATTCTTTTATAATACTATCTGTTAAACAATAGTCGAGTGTTATTTTACATAGTAAAAAGTATATGTTGACTTATTATTGTCAATGATAGAAAGGTTATTTTCTTGTACAAATTTTGTTTACGTTAATAATATGTAAGTTATCAAGTAAGCTGATATTTATATCACCGGAAACATCAATATATCCATAGCTTTTGTAATATCCATCCAAATTTGAGAGATCACTTAAACAAGAGTTGTACTGGTAAATATCATTGCTTGCGGGCAAATAAATTCCAAAGATATAGGGTGGTACAATTCTGCGACGCCTGTTTGCCACATTTTAAGTGATTACCACATGTTAAACTCATCTGATTCAGAACAAGGGACACTGACACTGCAGTTTCTAGTAAACGATCTATATAAGCCCATCATAATTAATTCCCTTCTGTTAGAAATCTGCTCTTTGTCAATATAAAATTTAATTGGAACATCTTTGTAAAATAATATTAATAATAATAATAATAATAATAATAGTAATACTAATTTTTTAAATCTTGAAAAAAATATTATCTTTTTTCCCCTAGTAGTGATATAAAACTGCAAAATAAATGTACCACAAGCAAAACAAAGACAGATTATATGGTTCACCTAACCGTTTTCGCAAATGGGCACACGTATTGGTTTGAATCTAGCAATTCGAAGATGATCGTTGACAATGTTTTGTAGGATGCTGTACGCTGGCTTAATAGAATCACTCATCTGTTTGTAAATAATAATTATAAAAATATGCCAAGATATATTGTTTAATCTTCAATATTCCATTTAATTTTCTTTCTGAATTATATTATCATAATGTTCTTAAGGATAAATATCCTAAGCAGCATAACAGTTCGAGGAATTTTTCGTCGAATCCTGGTCTTTCATCCTGGATAGGGACATTTTGCCAAGAAAGTTGGTATGTGGAATTTCCTAGTGGTCTTCGGCAAGGCTTGTTCAAATTATGTCCCTTTGATCAATATTGGCCCCGCCCCTATGCTCACCTGTTTTATATAAACTTAAGTAAGGAAATACTTTTAAAGTATTCTTGTCCAAACCCATTGGACCAGAACTTAGATTGATCTTGTGTAGCATGGCATAGTGCTCCACTACAAAGATAAGATTGTTCATATATCTCTCGTAGGGTCAAAAGTGATTCTTCTACATAGACTTATATAAAATATGTTTTGAAAGTCTTCTTCGTCATAATTACAAGGTCTATGGCTTACTTATTTGTACATGTATGTAGCATTATCTACTGGTCATCTCCCTAAAAAGTTCTAACTTTGCCCCTCGGTCCAAACTGTCTCACCCTTTTGATCTACTTTTGGTTTTTAGAGCTAGAATACTGTTGAATTACATAGAGGATAATTGTTGGTTTCGGCGTAAGATCACGTTATAATTTCACCGAGTGGGCACCAAAAGTGATATTTTCACGAGTGGCGCAGCCACGAGTGAAAATAACATATTTTGGTGTTCACGAGTGAAATTAAAGTGATATTACACCGATATCAACAATTTTTCTGTTTATTTTATGGTTAAAACTCTACTTTTATTGAGTTTGTTTCTATAAAATATCGAAAATCGCGGGAAGCGTCATCAGAAAACATAGCGCAAATGACGTCATTTAAACGACGTCATCGTCGCATGGTTTCCAGCATTAATTACGCTCGGTATACTTTTTGACGTAAATCCGGGTTAAA
This sequence comes from Saxidomus purpurata, assembly GCA_022818135.1. Taxonomy (NCBI): domain Eukaryota; kingdom Metazoa; phylum Mollusca; class Bivalvia; order Venerida; family Veneridae; genus Saxidomus; species Saxidomus purpurata. Next base: position 114,236 of record JAFMSR010000040.1, read on the forward strand.
GATTGCAAAACAGTGAAAAATAAAAATGGTAATCCACTGTTTCAAAACTGTGGATTATCACTTTTATTTCACTGAGAAAACTCTATAATTCACTGGTAAACATATAATAATTTGTTTTCTTTGGCGAAGTTCATTTTATTCATTTTCTTTTTGCATTTTATAGTCTTTTTTCATTTCATGCTTACTATATATTTATACGTTTAATTTATAACGTTTTTGTGTTTAAGCTTACCTTATACTTTATTCTAATATGCCTATGGTATATTTGTATAGTCAATTCGAGTGCTTTAATATGATTAATGCACTCGGAAAAGTAGGCGGAGTTTCGGAAATGGAAGTAGCACCTTCCGGCTTTTCTTATTTACTCCCGTGCAGAAAATGAAATATAGAAACAGAAATAATATCTGTATAAATACATCAGTCGCATGAAAAAGTTGTGTTTAAGAACATAAATATTATTTTTGATTGCGTCAAGTCAGCCTTAGAATACCCTCACATATTTTTCCTTTAAAAAGACCAAGACATTCATCATTAACAGTCATACAATGTTTTGATTCCGGGAGACAAAACAATGAATGAAAACGTTTACGTCATCACACTGACGTCATTACTCCACGTTAAAACGTTGTACAGTTTAAATTAACGGTACGCATTTAAATCGATTGTCTGCTTTGTCCTGAATCTGACGTCTTCTGCATAATGTCACAGACAGGTATTTTTTATATTTTATTTATTAGATGATTAAACTAAAATAAGTATGTATAATACAGTTATGTATGATATCTTGATAGCTGCCCGAATAGGGGAGTGTATTCCAACAGCCACTATTTATGCTATTTTACACATTACCGCCGTGCTGAAAAAAGGTCCGTAGTAGTTACGATAGTTTTCAAAAATTCGGCTTATTAGAATCGAAATAATCTATGTCTTGGAGTGCTTTATCGAAATTGAAGCATTTCCCGTCGGTAATGTGCCTGTGTAATAATTCACTCGGGCTTCGCCCTCGTGAATTATTCCGCCAGGCACATCACCTCCTGGGAATGTTTCAATTTCGATAAAGCACTCCAAGCCATAGATTATTTCTTAAATATTTCATACATTTTCTACACATCTCTTACTATTTTGCACTTTATACAATTATGCATTTGATATATTTCATTCATTTATGACATGTACACAATACAATTTTGTTGAAACTTTATTTTCTTAGTACACTGTAAGTTAGAATTTTTTAGGGGATATGTTTTGTCATGTAACTCGGAACAACGACACCAAGACGGTGCAAACACGATTCGAATTTGGTAACATCGTAGTTGTGACCTTTATATTATCGTCCTTTTCCCAAAGGTATTTTCTGTGTGTCCTTTATTTCGTTATACAAACGAAAATGGCAGACAAATCACCAATGTGCTGAAACGTTTGGAGGTAATTTTATATTGAGAAAGAGCATATGTTCCAACGAAAGGGAAATAATTATGACGGGCTTATATAGATCGTTCACTAGAAACTGTAGTAACAGTGTCCCTTGTTCTCATAGGCTTTGTAATATTTTATAGTTGCATTCATTCTAATTCGTCAGTTTGAAAACTATATTCAATTGGTAAGATGTCGAAAAGACTTTTGATAATTATGTCATTGATTTGAACACAATCTAAGCTTAGGTATTCGACGAAAAATTCCTCGAAATGTAATGCAGCTTATGAGATTTATACTTTAGAACATTATGATAAAATAATTCAGAAATAAAATTGAAAGACGTATAGACAATTAAACAATATATCTTGGCATATCTTGTTTTCTTAAAATATTATTTACAAGCAGACAAGTGATTTAAGGCGTCGTACAAAATCCAACAAAGGACAGATACGCACCAGAAGAACGACACACTTTGACATAAGATTTTGACTTAAATTTATTTCTGTCTTATTTATCCGTATTAATTGACACATTATTGTCAACGATTATCTTAGAATTACTAGATTCAAACCAAACCATGTGCCTGCCAATTTGCGAAAACGGTTAGGAGAAGCAAATTATCTGTCTTGGTTTTGCTTGTGGTACATTTATTTGCAATTTTAAGTTAACAAGTACTATGAAAAAATAGATAATATTTTTAAGATTCACAAAGTATTTGTTTCTTCGTCGTCTTCTTCTTCTGCTTCTTCTTCTTATTATAATCATTATCATTATCATCAGCAGGATTATTATTATTATAATTAATATTACTATTATTATTATCATTGTTATTTTACTAAGATGCTCCGATTAAATGAGCAGATTTATTTAACAGAAGGGACATAATAATGATGGGCTTATACAGATCGTTTCCTAGAAACAGCAGTGTCAGTGTCCCTTGTTCAGATAGGCTTTGTAATATCTAATAGTTATATCCATTTTAATTCGCCTGTTGGAAAAATAGTTACAGTAAATCTTTGAGCTGTCTAAAAGTCTTTTGATAATCATGTTATTGATTTAAACAAAATTTAAGCTTACATATTCGACGAAACATTTCTTGGATTCATGTAAAACTTATATTTTAATAAATTATGATAATATTGTTCAGAAATAAAACAGAATGAGATTTTGAAATAGATTTAAGCGCCTCTTGTTGTAACGAAAGGGAAATAATTATGACGGGCTTATATAGATCGTTCACTAGAAACTGTAGTAGCATTGTCCCTTGTTCTCACAGGCTTTGTAATATTTTATAGTTGCATTCATTTCAATTCTTCAGTTTGAAAACTATATGCAATTGATAAAATGTCGAAAAGACTTTTGATAATTATGTCATTGAACAAAATCTTAGCTGAGATATTCGACGAAAAATTCTTCGAAATGTATTGCTGCCTATGAGCTTTATACTTTAGAGAATTATCAAAACATAAGAAATAAAAATTGGAATATAGACAATTAATCAATATATCTTGGCACATCTTGTTTTTCTATTATTAACAAACAGACGAGTGATGCATATAAGGCGACGTACAAAATCCTGCAAAGGACAAATGCGCACCAGAAGCACGACACAGTTTGACATAAGATTTTGACGTACAATTTATTTCTGTCTTAATTATCAATATATTTATCGACAAACCATTGTCAACGATCATTTTAGAACTACTAGACTCAAACCAAACCATCTGCCTACCAATTTGCAAAAACAGTAAGGAGAACCAAAAAATAATCTGTCTTGTTTTGCGTGTGGTACATTTATTTGCAAACTTAAGTCACTAAGTACTAAGAAAAATAGAGAATATTTTTTAGATTCACAAAGTGATTGTTTATTATAATTATTATTATCATTATTATTATTATTATCATTTTAATAAGAAGTTCCGGTTAGATTTCATATTTTAACAAAGAGCATATTTTCTAGCAGAAGGGAAATAATTATGATGGACTTATATAGATCGCTTACTAGAAACTGTCCCTTGTTCTGATAGGCTTTGTAATATTTAATAGTTATATCTATTTCAATTCTCCTGTTGGGAAAATGTCAAATATGTTAGCTTTCTAAAATAGTTGTTGATTTTAAATAAAATCCAAGTTTAGATATTCGACGAAAGATTCCTCGGAATAATATAAATCTTTTATATTAATAAATCATAAATATATCGTTCAGAAATAAAATAGAATGAAATATAGAAGATTTTAGAATATATCTAAGCGTGTCTTATGTTTTTGTTACTATTTACTAATCGACGGGCGACGTCATTGCCCTCGGTTCTTATAGGCATTGTAATATTCATTAGTTTCGTCTATTTGAAAAATATTTAACGTAAATCTTAATAAACTGAAGTTGGATTTTCCGAAACGAATTAACCAATAGATACAAAGACACTATGAGAAAGCGAAACAGACACAATAAGAGGAATGTTCAAATATGAATGCATCTAAGCACATAAAAATGTATCCTTGATAGATTTCAATGAAAATTTTATTTTGTCCCCTCGAAGTATTCACCTCCAACAGATATGCAAAGTTTCAGTCTTCTATTCCCAATCTTGAAGGCATTTTCATAGTCTTTTCTAGGTATACTATGAAGATTGTGGAATATTGCAGAACCGAGGTGTTTGCGCTGGACAAATTTTCGACCAGAAAGGTAATTTTTGAGCCTTGGGAACAAAAAGAAGTCAAACGGGGCAAGGTCAGGCGAATACGGAGGGTGAGGGAGCACAACAACCTTTTCCTGCTTCCTGACATTTGCCAAACAAGTTGCAGGTCTTCGATTTTTAAATATTTATTCAGTTTTCGAAGAACTTTAGTCTTGTAAAACTTCGCATTTACGGATTTGCCTTTAGGTACAGCAACCTGAATGGCAGGACCCTGATTTGTGAAGAATATGGCATACATTACCTGCTTGACACTCGGCGTCCGCTTTGCAATGCATGGTCTTTTGCCAGTCTTTGTTGCCCATATTTTGTTCTTAATCTTTCGTTTGGGCTCAAAAAAGTGAACCAATGTCTCGTTACCAGTGATGACATTTGCGAAAGACCGTGCATTGTAATCTGGACACTGTTAAAGCAACATTTTGCTCATTGCACGCGTGCCTTTTTCTGCTCATCTGTCAACAGATGGGGAATCCATCTAGCACAGATCTTTCTCATTTTCAAATTACGTTTCAGAATTGCTGCTCCTAATGAGATACCAACCATACTAGCTATTTGACTAGCGGTGTATCTTGCATCAGTAGCAACTTTTTCTTTCACTCTAGCAACCATCTTGGCAGACGTTGCTGTTTTCGGCCGACGGCTATGTGGTGCATCTTCTGTTGATACTTTTTTTTATTATTTATTTTTTTCCCATTCCAAGTCAAAACAACAGTAATCAAGATTTTTACACAATACATGGAAAGATTACAGATCTAATTTATGGTTCCAGTTGTAACTGACTGATGTTAATGTATAGATTTTGGAAGGTTTAATTTACAATAAAAAACGAAAGAGAAGGAAAAAAAGCAGAAACAAAAAAGAAGAAAGAATAAACAAAACTATGAAAGTGATATAAAGGGAGAAGTCTACTGGCAATATATTCAATGTTTTACCTAGAGTCTCTGTATTTGTTTTAACGATGTCTTTCTCTCTACATGGATCCCGACAGGCCATCTTATAGGCGTATCTGATTCCATTTATTGTTGTGGACAGTCAGCTTATCCTTTAAGAGTGTGATATGTTTTTCTACCTCCTTTCTTTCCTTAAGGCAACTTAAAAATATTTCAAAATTAGGAATTGCTTTATTTAGCTTATATTTGAATATAAAATTTTTTGCTAAGATAATTATGAAGTTAAAAGTGGACCGCTTTTGAACATTTGATTATTTATACATCCAAAGCTTATACTTTGGAATGTTATTTGCACCTCTAAATTTTCTTTCACAAGAAAGTTTTTTCAGTTTTGACCAGAAATTTTGTATGTAGGAGCATTCCCAAAATAAATGTTGAATTGTTTCAACATGTATACCGCAAAAGTCACAAAGGCTTGATTGGACTATTTTACATTTATATAGAAACTTGTTTGTCGGAATAATTCTCATAACGTATTTGTATTGAAACTGTTTCTATTTTACTTTCAAATGGTGTAAGATATATATTTTTCCAGTTTAAATTTTCAAAAAAGGCTTGCCATTTTTCTTGAGCCTTTATATTTATTTTGTCTTTGTTTTTTTCAATATACTTATTATATAAGAATTTATTAGGTCTTTTTAGTTTCATTAATGTATGAATGCGTGTTGTGGACTCTGTTGCATTTTGTCCAACAGACTCAATTTGGTCTTTCCAGTGTTGTGGAATACTTGCTATTAAGGAGTAATATTGTAGATTATACTTATTTTCAATGTCGTAAACATATTCAAATTTATTGAAATTGTAAAATGGTTTGTTTTCAAAATCGAAAAAGTCTTTTACGTGTTTTACTCCTTTATCATACCATGTTTTGAGAAACAAAGTTTTTCCGGTTGACTTAATAATCGATTTCTCGAATTGTTCCATATTATTTCTTTTGATATATTCATTGGCTTTTTTACGAAATTGATTTTTGGCCAACTTCTGGGTGCTGTGGGGCTCGTTTTGGGGAGGCTGCGTTTTTGGTACGTGGCATTCCCTGTTTGATATTATTTTTGTTTTTTTGAGATAATCTCTTTTAAAAAAGTGTTTTTAATTTTCTTACTAATATCTTGTGGGGAAAAGTTGCATTCAAAAAGCATATTTCCACCTAGGCTGTTTATCACCTTTCTATAGGATTCTTTCCATATACCTTTGTTGTTAGTATTAAGAGTTCTTTTTACCCAGTTTGCTTTAATAGCATTGACGAATGCATTAATGTCAATCATTTTAAGGCCTCCTTCCTTATAATCTTTTATAATTATCTTCTGTTGAAACTTATCCACATTTTAATTTCTTACACCAACGAATAACTGTCGAAAAAGACATTTCATTATGCCCATAAACAGAACATATTTAATCAAAAATGTCTTTACACCCTATGTCAAGAATACAACGATTCTTAATACAGGACCATATTTCAACGGCGTACGCTGACCTTCTTCCAACCATTTTTGTATTAGTATACACAAGTAGGTTATGTATAGCGAGCGATAGACACAGCTAAAGTGAACGGATTTTAAAGGGTGTGGTATGTCCTTAGAATCTACCAGCGTTCCTACTTTCGGACTTTGTCACAAGATAGCACAGACGTACTCAGTACTAATGGAGAAACTTTAAAATTTGACAAAGCAGTTTTTGCCGAAAGATGATGAGAAATGACAAGTGATAGATAAAAGATGAAATAAAATGGAGAGTCCAGCTTCTGGCTGGGTTCGAACCGACGACCTTCCGCTCTTGCGTCAAATGCACTAACCACTGAACTATAGAGGACTCACTCTTAAAGTCCAATTACCACTTTGTAATGTGATGAGTTCACAGAATAATGATAGTGACGGTTGATTTTGCTGGTAAGACATCTTTCTCGGCAATATAAGAGTTACTAATAAATTTCCATCCAAAGTGCTCCTTAGACTTTAACATCAGAGGATTTACTTACTACAAACCATGTACTCACGTGACACACAGGTTGTTCGAAGCAAGTAGTCTTTTCCTATTGTTGCTCATTATTTGTTATCTAATGTCACCAGAACGACTTACGGATGTTCTGAAAAATTCTTAAAATTTTCATTGAACTTGTTATTTGTAGATGAAATTTGGCGGCGAAGGCCATGATCTTCTGTCAAGAGTAAAGTATTCATGAATGGCGTATTTCTGTGCTTTTTTGACTGTTTATACAGACCCCGATATCCCTTGTTCCCGAGAGTTTAGAACCCACAGCAGAACAAAGATATATTGTAAGGCACGTATAATTTGGATTGCGGAATACATATTTCAAATTATCATATACTTATCTTGTCCCTGTGTACATGCTTTTCACTACAATTTTAAACTCGTCAGACTATTTCCCAACACGCAGGAAAAATATTGATTTCATTTAAAAGTTGTTTCTGTTAAAATATTAGCATGAACGTTTGTAATTGTAATACTTAATGAAAACAACGATCTTAATTTCAGCTTAGAAACATACTAAACGTTTACTGGCGATGTTGCAATTCGTTTTACGATAACGACTGGTCTTAACTGTACACTCTTAATGTACTAAAGCTGCATCAAAGCTTAAAATCAGTACATATGTTTTGTTGGGACATTTATTTCACAAATCATATGACGTATCATTCATTTATTACGACGGAGAAAGTACGCATTGTTTTTCGCTTCAGCACAGTCATGCTTGTACAATAATATGAAGAAAATAATGATGCTGACTCAACACCTACGTTTCATAACAATTTGCGAACGATAATACAGACACGCCGACTTCAATGATAGATATAACTGGAAACTTTGCATAAAAAGTAATAAAACCATTTCGTCATACCGAACTGTTTTCTCATATTTGTCGGTCTGAGTCATTAACTAAGCTGTATCCATTGTTGTCATGCATCCTGTTTTAGACTACATCAGCTGGGGACTTTGCATGACTGTCCTCATACAGTTAAAAACTCTGAACATGTATGTGCTTGTAAAAAGTCATTATTTGTTTAAGATCTATATGCATGTGACATATGTAACAGGTATCTGCATTCTTGCAACTGTTATCATTTGAGATATTAGCAATCATCAAATGAAATAAGCAATGTAGAACTAGTATAGCACACAGCTCAACATAGCTTGAATGAATACCAAAAAATCATTCGATGATTGCCGCTTAAATAAATCCAAAGATTACGACGCTGTCCTTCAATATGGCACAAACCGTTTTTGACGTTTCTTGATACTTGCAAACAGAAACAATAACAAATCGTTTACACTTATAATTGTAATGCGAACATTTGAAATAAACGCAGTAAATGGAACAAAGTTTTGCGACTGAATTCTGTGTCTTTCGATATGCATATATTGAGTATTGAACATTTTCCTTAGTAATAACATGATACAAAACGTTGAAAAGCAGAAACTTCTTGGATTAATTGTAGATCGATCTTTGGACTGGAACTATCAAATAAAGGAATTTTGTTGTAAAATAAATGTAAAATTGAACCTTTTTAAACGGATATCACGATATTTAACAAATGACATAAAAAGATTTATTACAATTCCTATATTCTGCCAGTGTTTGATTATTGCTTCAATATATGGGGGAATTGTAGTCAAACAAATATTTACAAATTATCGAAACTGCAAAAAAGATCTGCTAGAATAATCGTACAACTTCTAACTAACTTCAACTAATTTAGAACTCCTTCATACACCATGTTTAAACAACTGTCCTGGTTGCCATTAGATGTACGATTTAAGTACCACATGTTCTTGTATACAAGGCAGTTAACAAGCTAGCCCCCGACTATTTTTGTAGATTAATCAGAAAATCCGAAAATAAAATCTACGCTTTACGGTCCGCGACAAATAGAGATCTTACAAGCTCCACACCGCAATCACAATACTTAAAGAAAACATTTGAATATTCAGGAATGTGTATCTGGAATACGATTCCGGTAAGAACGAGAAACAGTAAAACCTTAAAGCATTTCAAATCTTCATTTTTCAAACTTCTCATAAATAATTTATATGGAGAATCCAGATCGTGAACTTTACTTTAATACAGTGTGGATGTGTTATGGCTTTTGAATTTAGTTCTGCTCAAATCAATCTCGTAACTTGTTATTGTTGTTTTGTTTATACTATGTATTTTGTAAGAAGGCCTCATGTTAGATAAGTTTTGTTTTAAACATATAGACTTAATGAGTTACCTTCTATAAATAAAGATTATTATTATTACTATTATTATTATTATTATTATTAGCATATTGAGTATATAATTTGAAAATTCATTATGTCTCATTATAATAATTTGCTTTAACAAGTCACTCCAATTTATTGCAAAATATGTACTTTCATCAAATCGTTCAAATATACTGTCAGACAAGTATTGTCAGCCAGTCTCTCTAATTTAGAGTGGAACATGTATTTATATCCGGCCTCACCAGTTTAGAGTCAAACATGTTTTTGATCCAGTCTCTCCAGAAATAAAGTGTCAAACCTCTATTTTCATCCAGTCACTAGAATTAGGAGTCAAACATTAATTTTGATCCATTCAATCCAAATGAGATTCATTTATATTTTCATACAGTCTCTCTAATTAAATGTCAAACCTGAATTTTGCACCAGTTACTTCAATTTTTTGTCATGCCAGAATTTCATCCAAACCCTTTAATTTACAGACAAGCATTTATTTAGATCCAGTCACTCCAATTAAACAAACATGCTTTTTGATCTAAACACACCAATTTAATGTCAAACATGTATTTTCATGCAAATTCTCCAAATTAGAGTAAAACATATTCTTTGATCAACTCTCCAATTTATAATCAAACATATACTTAAAAAAATCTCTCCAATTTTTGGTATGTGGCATTCCCTGTTTGATATTATTTTTGTTTTTAGTGTCAAACATGTATTTTGATCCAGTCACTCTAACTTAGGGGTCTACAATTTGGAGTCGAACATGTATTTTGCTCTTATCGCTCCAATTTATTGTGAAGCAGGCATTTTCAGTCAATCAGTCTAAGTTGATATCAAGTATGTATTTTGATTCAATCTCCAATTTTGAGTTAAATATGTAGGTATGTCCAATTACACCAACTTAAAGGCAAACATATATTGTGATCCAGTCTCTAGAATTTTGTGTCAAACAAAGTCTCTTCCATATAGTGTCAAACATGAATTTTGATCCAGTAAAGTTATTATGTATATCCAGTTTCTCCAATTTGAAGTCAAATATGTATTATCACCCAGTCCCTCAAAGTTTCCTCCGGGCATTCAAATAAAGTATCAAACATGAATTTCAGTTTAGAGTTAAACAAGTTATTTGATCTAGTCACTCCAATTTATAGTCAAACTTGTGGTATCATCCAGTCTCTTCAATTTAGTGTTACACATTTACTTTGATCCAGTCACTCTAATGTAGTGTCAAGCATGTATTGTGATCCAGTCCCTTGAATTTAAAGTCAAACATTTCGGATGGGAAATGGATTGCGGATACTATTGATATATCTCCTGTTTCATACGGCCAACTGACATTTTATAATCATTTTATCAGTTTTAACGTCAGTGGATCAAAGAAAAGCAGCTATTTACTTTATTATTCAAGGACACCTGATAGTTATCTTTCTATTTGTATACTGCTTTGTGGTGATGTGCATCCGTGCCCAGGACCTTCTACCGACCGTTTTGACAGTTCCAAATATAAATCGCTTAAGAAGCGTGGTCTTCATTTTACACATACAGTATCAACACTCGTAGTTTGATACCTAAATTGGATGAAATTAGAATCATCGCACGAGAAAATCGAGCAGCATGTATTTGCATTTCTGAGTCATGGTTAGATAATTCTGTCCCGGATAGTGAAGTGTCCATCGAAAACTACTCAGTACAACGTAAAGATAGAAATCGCCATGGTGGGGGAGTACTTATATATATTCGCAGTGATTTTGTATTTAACTCTCGTCATGATTTAGAACGTAACAACTTGGAAGCTACCTGGCTGGAATTATAACTACCCAAATCCAAACCTATTCTGTGTGGAGTGATCTACAGACCACCTAAACAATCTGATTTCTACAGTGTTCTTGACAGTGTATGTTCCTCGACCAGTCATTTTTCTGAGTACGAGACTATTTTATTAGGTGACCTTAACACTGATGTATCTACAATTATAAAGTCAAACACACTTGTTTCAGCATTTATTTCTTTTATTGACATGTTTAATTTTAGTCAATTGATACAGGCCTCTACAAGAATTTGTGATACAACATCAACTACTATAGATCTTATTTTAGAGTCCGATCCTGACAAAATTTCTCAATCTGGTGTTATTGATACGTCTTTCAGTGATCATTGTATGATTTTTTGTACACGAAAGGTACATAAGACTTTTGTTGGTATTCATAACAATATTACAACACGTTCCATGAAAAACTACAGTATAGAAGACTTTCAAGCTAACTTATTAGCGACAGATTGGACACCAGTAAGTTTATGTGAAGCCTGGGAACTTTTTAAGAGTATACTTATGTCAGTTGTAGATAATATTTCTCCTGTAAAGAAATTAAGAATTAAACAAAGGACTGAACCTTGGATTTGTGCAGATATTTTGAATTCAATTAATATGAGAGACAAAGCTTTTAATCAATATATAAATAATAAAAGTGATGAAAATTTTATAAATTTTAAATATCTTCGCAATAATACTCAACATCTCATTAATACAGCCAAGAAATTTTTTTTCTCTGAATCTCTTGAAGAAAACAGAAATGATTCTAAGTCACTATGGAGAATTCTTAAGAATCTTGGCTTACCATCTAAGAAAGCTATGTCTTCTTCTAATGCAAATTTATGTCTTAATATTGATGGTGATATATGTTTTGATAAAGAGTCTATTGCTGAATCTTTTAACACTTTTTATACAAATGTTACCTCTATGCTTGTTTAAAAACTACCGGCTAGGTTAAAAAAGTATGGTAAATCATTTGTTACCTATTTTTATGCAAGGCTAGGTGTATCTCCAAACAGTTTTTCATTTTCACTAGTTACTGAAAATCAGGTACTTAAGTACTTAGCACAGCTCAGTGCTAACAAAGCTACTGGATTAGATGGTATCCCTTCTCGTTTTGTGAGAGATGGAGCTACAATTATTGCTCAGCCTCTTACACATGTAATTAACTTGTCTCTTATACAGGGTGTGGTTCCAGATGAGCTCAAGTCTGCTAGAGTTATTCCTATTTTTAAGAAAAATGATAAAACCGCTGTTGGCAATTATCGCCCGGTTTCTATCTTGAGCATTGTTTCCAAGATTCTTGAGAGGGTTGTATATGACCAGGCAGAGTCCTATTTTAAATCAAATAAGCTGTTCTATAAATTTCAATCAGGTTTCCGACATGGGTTTTCTACAGACACGTGTCTTATTCATTTGACAGACTATATAAGAATGCAAATGGATAAAGGTAATTTTATTGGAATGGTTCTGATAGATCTCCAACAGGCATTCGATACTGTAGACCACTCAACTCTGCTTATGAAATTAAGTGCGGCTGGTCTTGGTGATGATATTTTGAATGGTTTCGATCATATCTTTCTGATAGAAGGCAGCTTGTTGATGTTTCAGGTACATATTCATCTGCCGCTCGGATTACATGTGGTGTTCCACAAGGGTCAATTCTTGGTCCTCTTTTGTTTTTAATATATGTTAATGACATGTCAGCTGTAGTCAAAAATAAGTTGTTATTATATGCAGATGATTCAGGAATTCTGGTTTCAGGTAAATGTATGGCTGATGTTGAACATGCCCTGGAAGAAGATTTGCATATTGTTAGTCAGTGGCTGGTGGATAATAAGTTATCACTACATTTAGGCAAGACTGAGTCAATCTTATTTGGGTCTAAAAATAGACTAAGGTCAAATTCATCCCTTAATATTACATGTAATGGCACAGTTATTAAACCAACTTCTTCGGTCAAATATCTCGGAGCTACCACTGATCAATCATTATCTTTTGATGCAATGGCTAGGTCGGTGTTGCAGAAGGCTAATGCACGTTTGAAATATTTATATCGTAAAAAGGATTACCTTACACAACATACTAAGAAACTTCTAATCCTTAATCCAATGTCATTTTGATTACTGTTGCTCAATATGGTATCCCGGTCTATCCCAGTTCCTTAAAAACAAACTTCAAGTAACTCAGAATAAGTTGATTAGGTTTGTCCTTGATCTTGATGCCAGGTCGCATATTGGTCCAAATCACTTTCTCTCACTTAACTGGTTACCAGTCAATAAACGTGTAGATCAGATCATCCTTTGTCATGTTTTTAAAGTAAAAAATGGTCTGGCTCCTGATTACATGGAAGAATATTTCATCCCACAGGTCACTGTTCATTCTTATAAGACAGACCAGGTTAAGTAACAAGGGTGCATTTGCAATCCCAAAGGTCAAAGGTTTTGGTTCCAAGTCCTTCTGCTTTGTGGGTTGTTTGTTGTGGAATAGTTTGCCAGCTGAATTATCTAGCATTGGCAGGTTACCTTCTTTCATAATATCTGTTAAGAAGTACCTGATGGACAGTTTGTAATATTTCAAGACTTTTTATGAGTTTTTAATTTGACATCAGGTTGTTTCGGTATAGGAATGGTTTCAACTCATTTCGTCTATCATTTAACACACTCAATATGAAATGATGCACTTTTATTTTAGTCTAAGTGATACTCATTCTTATTCTCATTCCTACTTTTTTATAGTTGCGTCTTAGTATCTTGTCAATTATGTTTAGGTAATAGGTTTAATTTTGTGACTGTGATATAATGATAATTTGTTTTTATTGTAGTTTGTCTTAAGTTAAAATATCTAATGCTTATTAATTTTATCATTTGCTTCCTAGTATATTTATTCTGTTTTAGTATATATTTGCATTGGTTAAAGGCTCTCTATGTCATGCCACCAACACAGGGGACCACAATGGAAATAAGAGTCTCTCTTTTTTGTGTTATCCTTGGTGTGGTGTGCATGTCATGGCTTATTTATTCTCATGTATGTTATATATTTGTACCGTACATGTTGTTTTAAGTGTCCATGTATATGTACTCCATACCGAAATAAATCTATCTATCTAACATGGATTTGATCCAGTCAACTCAATTAACAGTAAAACATTTATGATGATCCAGTCCATCCAATTTAGAGTTAAATATATATTCCTCCAGGCTCTTCAATATAGTATTAAACTTGTATTATCATTCAGTGCCTCCCATTTAGAGTCCAAAATGTATTTTCAGCCAGTCACTCCAATTAAGTATCAAACATGTGTTTTGATCTAATCTCTGCAATATAACGTAAACGTAACGTTAAATGTACTATGATTTACAGTCAAACAGGTATTTTGATCCAGGCTTAACAAGTTAAGTCAAACATGTATTTTAATCCAAACACTCCAATTTAGATTAGATTCAATCCTGTATTTTGATCCAGTTTTTCTCAAATTGAATTCAAACATGTATCTTGATCAAGGCTTTGCAGTGAGGTGTGTAACATATATTTCAATCAAAACACTCGAATTTAGAGCAAAACAGGCTCTCTTAGTTCGAGTCAAATATGTATGTTCCTCGAATCTCTCAAATTCAGAGTCAAACATGTATTTTCCTCCAGGATATCCAAATTAGAGTCAAACATGTATTTTCAGCCAGTCTCTCCAATTCAGTGGTAAAGGAATATTTTTATCAAGTCACTCAAACTGAGAGCCGAACATGTTTTTCCCACACGCTTTCATTCAATATGGTACAAACAATTTTTCTTGAGCACATAAACTATAACTAATCCTTTCGACTTATAAAACTGTGTTGCGAATAATTCTGTGTCTTTCGATATGTATTTATTGAGTATTTTAAATTATATATAGAAATTCCTTTGTGTCTCATTCAGAGCACGTGATGCAGTAAATTGTTTCATGCACTCACTCAAATGCAGAGTCAAACATGTATTTTTTCAGACACTCCAAATGAGGGTCAAACATTCATGGTTCTTCAACATCAACGAATAAGTAAATATAAGCTCAAACATACATCCTTTCAAGCACTCGAAATAGGAGTCAAAACAATTAATTATGTGTCTGAAAGACTTGTGACTAAATTACATGAATTTGTATGCACACTAAGGCAGCATGAACAGTTATATACACATTTAGTGCATCATAGACAAGTATGCCGTAATGTAGTGATACATTATAAGACTTTTTGATATTTGATAAGCTTCTTCAAATTCACTAAATTATGTTTGAAGAGACCTGTTAAAATGTTCGTAAAACTAAACATTTTCTACAATTGTCCTTATGTCCGATATTATTCCTTTAAAATTAAAAAGAGGTTTCAAATGATTGTATGAAAAGGCATTGAAAAAAGCATCATAATATATTCACTTGAAACCTTGTAAGTGTTTACCTTTTGATATAATTCCAACAAATAATGAACCTGGCACATGAAGAATTACTCAACAATGCAACATACATGTTTGAACCTTGAATAATTTGAACATTTAATTTTAAGTCATTTGATACATTGTAAATAATAACCACTCATTGTGATTTAAGAACTGATTCCAAGAGTTCCCTTTGCTGGGGGCACTTAATTCTACTTTACATTGTCAACCACACTTAAAAGTTAAAAACGATTTAAATGTCCTTACCACAAATTCATATTTGCAGCAGAAACATTCAAAGATATGATCAAACAAGTTTTTTCTTTATCGTACAAATAAATTGTGAATACTTCTATTTTATATCGTTCTAAATTTTACAGTTCCGTACAACTGTACACAACTCTGACTGATGTACCGGTAATGTAAATAGCAGAAGCGCAGATTCAACCAACGGTCATAAGAACATGTGATTAAAACTTAATTTATTATAATCCAGCAATCTGTTTATATGTTTTCTTAGTCTTTTCAGCAGACTACTTTAAACATTACACTTTTCAAATTGCAACACAGATTTTGCTCAAATGCGAAATATTCGTTTCTTCATCTTCAAACGCTAGACAATTGTTATATATGAAAACAGTTTATGCTACATTTTCCTTTAAGAATAATATACCTTTTAAAACGAGTTGTGAATGAGATGAAAACAAAGTCCATATTACTTCAAGTTTTGCGTATGTTAATTCCTTCCTATACATACTTCCCCGATACACGCTGATGGCTACAGCTACATCTCAAAGATTTATACATTATAAGAGGCGTGATTAAAACAACGAATCAGATAAATAACGCATGTTTCCTTAAAGGATAATCATTAACATGACAGTTATATTTTGCTAGAGTGTTATAATCATCTTTTCATCCACTCAAAGTAATGTTAGAGCAAAATGTAACAGAGCGGATGAGCTCAAAATAATACACAGGAAGAACAACATGCAGATATGTTGCGAATGTACACAATAAACACATTTCTACAGGAGCCTAGTTCAAACTTTGTATCCTGATTTTGATCGAACAATGGCATAAAATAGTTTCGCTATTGTTTCTGTGACATGAAAATTTGTAAGGGAACTCACAGATTTAAAGAAATATACATATCTACGGTCATACGGTCCAATAATAAATACCATTATGGCTTTTTATTTATTTGATCCTTTTATTTATTATCATCAATACACATTTGATTTAAATGTTGTTTGTACTACTGTACTTAAAGATCTATTATTAATATTAGTCGAATTCATATTTTAATACATCTACTAAGCTAGCGATTCTAAAGCAAGCTAAAGGAGATATATTCGGCAGATATATAAGAAATATGATGGCAATTTCTTTAGACATGTGTCTACTTAAATTGCTCAGCTACTTAAGGATAAGTTAGTTTAGCATATATTTGGATGATAATTATCTAGATTATCTCTCGGCTTGCATTGCTCAGCTTCTCATAGATAACTTCTTTTGCTATATTTTGATGGTAATTCTCGAAGATTTGTGTCAACATGGTTGAATTCTCAGCTACTCAAAGATGTCTGTTACTCCTAAAACATACGGTGAAAAAAGATATACCCGTCCCGCATTACCGTCTACTGACACCAAATAAGAACTAGTCGTAATCACTTCGATAAAGCCAATTCTGCCTCCCAGATTGGAAAGATACTGTAGTCGAAGCATGAACTTTTTAGTTATGTTGTTCTATTATCATTATCATGACTTACTTTAGCATGTTTGTTATAATTCTCATTTGCCGGTTGGGATCGCCAAGCCACTCAAGTATGTTTACGTTAAGCAAATTCTTAAATCAAAATACTACAGTGACGTGTCGACGTTGATTCCGCAGCCTTTAGCATACATTTGTCGTCTTGGATTGTTTATCAATGTATAAATATATTGCTTAAGCATTTGTTTTGACAACAATGCTCGTAGATATGTGTCGGTCTAGATTGCTCAAATACTCAAGAATGGCTTTGTTATTTAAATGAAAAGACTCACAGACATGCTTGAGGTTTTCAGACACGCAATGATGACTTTGTTGAGTATAAATGTTGATGAGTGTTCTCTTGGTCATTTGTCGGCTTAGATTGCTCATCTATTATAATTTAGTTGAGGAAATACATTGACGATAATTCTTTAAGTATTGTGTCGGCTTGGACTCATCATTTACTCATTTATCACCTTGTTGTTTATATATCTTGATTCTATTAGTATTTCACAAGCATGGATTGCTCAATCACTCACGAAACATTTAAATTTGATATATATTTTCAGTGTGTGCCTCCGGCGTTCATATGTCCATCTTTATGAAAATAGACCAGAATGTTTATCTTTATGATGATTTTAAATTCGAATCCGGGTCGCCTGGTATAAAAAACTAGGTCAAATGGTTATATCTAAGAAAACATTTTTAACACTCTAAATGCCACAACTATTACCCAATTTTCATGACAATGTGTCTGAATATTTGTCTCAATGATTTCTGGATCAGCTTTGGTACGTGGCATTCCCTGTTTGATATTATTTTTGTTTTTTTGAATCTGGGTCAGCTGGAATGAAAAACTAAGTCACATTGTTAATTTATAACCCAAGTGTCATGAAAATTTGTCAAAATGTTTGACCCAATCATGTCTTGTTAGCGTACCAATCTGGGTCACTTGGGGTCACAAACTAGGTCGCACGATTAAATCGAAAGTTTATACTTTAAACACTCTAGAGACCATATTAACTACCAAATTTTCATAAAGAAGAGAAACATTTTTTACTCCCTAATAGTCTGATTTTTTTCAGAAAATTCGACCCGCTGATATCTCAGTCAAGTTTTATTGTGGGTCTCCTGGGGTCAAAAACTAGGTCACATGGTTGAATCGAAGACAACACTTGTTAACACCATAGAGGCCACAGTTATTACATGAATCTTTATGAAAATTTGTCAGAAAGTTTGCCCCCATAATCTATATACATAATCTAGTATAAGTCAATGAATCTGGATTACCTCGGGTCAAAAACTAGATGAAACGGTCAAATAAAAATACCTTGTTAACATTCTAGAGGCCACAATAATTAACGCAATCTTCATGAATGTTTTTCTAAATGATTTCTAAGTCAAGTTCGAATCTGGGTCACTTCGGGTAAAAACATTTTCAAATCAAAGAACCCATGTTAACACTGCAGAGGCCACTTTTATTACTCAATGGTCATGAGAATTGGTCAGAATGTTGGTCTCTATGATCTTAAGGCAGAGTTTGAAACTCGACCATATTGGGTCACAAACTAGGTCACAAGATCAAATGAAGGAAACATCTTGTTAACACTCTAGAAGCAACATTTGACCCCTAATAATTATCTTGTGACCTAGTTTGTGACCCAATATTATGGACCGTTCCGGTTTTTCACGACAAATTTTAAAACCTACCTAAGCCTATTGTTAAGGGATTATTTTCTTTTCATGGCTAGGTCAACTGCTCACAAACAGTATCACGTGTTCTTTTGTGCAAACCAGGTCAACCATTGGGCACGTGGTATCCCAGTGTGGTCATTGGATAATCCAGCGAGTTGATTATAAACACTGGAACCGTCCATTATGGAAATTTGACAGAATATTTGTCTATATGATCGTAAGGCCATGGGCGAAAGTTGGTCACGGATTTGAAAACTAGGTCAAATAATAGAAATACCTTGTTTCCACTGTATAAACCACATTTAATAACCAATCAAATTGAAAATTGGTCAGTATGTTTTTTCTTAATGAACTTGGAGGTCAAGTTTTAAACTGGGTAGTTTTAAAAACCAGTTCACCAGGTCAAATCATAGAAATACCTTTTGAGCACTAAAAAACCCCACTTTTTCTACCCAATCGTCATAAAAGTTTGGTCAGAATGATAAACTCTTGGTCAATTTGAAACTGGGGCACATTGAATGATAAACTAGGGCGGTAGGTAAAGCATAAAATAACTTTAATTTTACCACGGTAGCAGCTGTATTTTCTAAATCATTCATGAATGTTGGTCAGAATGTTTTCATAATTAAATCTAAGTCGAGTTTAAAACAGGGTCATGTGGGGTCAAAAACTAGGTAACAAGGTCAAAGCGTCAATTGCACCCGGATGACTGATAGAGGGTCGTATTGACCTCTTGTTGTCAGATAGGATTGATAAGCCACTCAAGAATGGCGTATTATAGCATGTATTTAAATTATTACTATTTTGACGTGTGTCGGCTGGGATTGCCCAAAATATTTTGGGCATATTTTCTAATGATAATTCTCTTATTTATTTCTCGGCTGGAATACACAAATCAGCTTATGGATTTATTTCAATTAAGATATTGTAAGTCGAGTTCGGATACGATTGCTCAGCATCTCAAATATGAAAGAGCTAAGCATTTAATTATTTTTGATGTAAAGGTATTGTTGTCAGGTGTTGGCTCAGAACCCTCATATACTAAAGGATGACATTGCTTTGCATATATTATGATGACACTTCCTTTAGAAATGTGTCTGCTTAAATTGCTTAACTACTCAAGGATGAGTTAGTTTAGCATATATTTTGATGATAATTAACTAAGATATATCTCAGTTTGCATTGCTCAGCTACTGATAGATAACTTCCTTTGCTATATTTTGATGGCAATTCTCGAAGATTTGTGTCAACATGACACAGTATTGACTTTTCAGCTATTGAATGATGGCTAAGTTTAGAATATATTTTCATCATATGTCTATTGGTCATTTGTCGGTTGGGCATGTTCAACCACTCAATAATGAGATGTATAAGGATTTTGTTATGATAATTCTCTTAGTGCTTAGGCGGATGATTTTGTCAAGCCACCCTAAAATGTCGTATTTTAGCATATATTTTAATGATAATTCTCGTAGTCATGTATCTGCTACGACGAAACAATCACCCAAGAACGACTGACATTAGCATACATTAAGTTCACATGAACTACCGGCGTATGGGGAACTTTTAGGATCGATGAAGGTCCGTCGTGTATCTGCTACGACGAAACAATCACCCAAGAACGACTGACATTAGCATACATTAAGTTCACATGAACTACTGGCGTATGGGGAGCTTTTAGGATCGATGAAGGTCCGTCGTCCGTACGTCATTCAAATTGCTTCATGTGACTTCTTCTCATAAATCACTGCATGAAATATCATCAAACGTGACTAGAAGCATTCTGGTTTCGGTTGACTGAACAACATGGCCACGAGAGCTAAAAGTAGAACAATATTTGAACATTTTCTTCAGTTAAGTTATTGGGTATACAACATCATCTGGGTGTCCGCTACCAAATTTGTTTTAATCATGCTCCTGAGATCAAAATTAGCTTCAGTTGGTCACTTGTTTTGCATATAGTTCTATAGGAGGGATTTACAGATATGTCATCAATAGCTGACAAGTGTATCACGTGATACACAATTCTTAAGTGTAAAATTCAAAATCACTGTCCTGCAGTTCTTCAAATGGTAACGTGGATTTCAAGTTTTTAAATTTTTAACTTTATTTGTGTATGGCGAAGTGTCTTTATTCAATTTTATTCAACAAATGGTCATTACTTTAAAACTGTGTCTGAGTCTCTTTTGTAAATAAATACTCTCTCTTGGATCGCTGTGTATATCTCGCCGGATCTCGCAGTATCTGATGAGGTTGAGACTACAGCCTGTAAATATTCATAAAACAATATTCAACTCTTGCACTGTTAAATTTCTAAAATGAACCTGTCTATTATCGAATTCAAATGGTACTATTATTTTTTCAAAGAGATGCTTACTGATAATATGTATGAGAAATTAGCAAGACTGCAGGGGTGAGCAAACTGATAATTTAATTCAATATTTAATTGTACGTAAAATACAAAACTAAGGACACTACCACCACGGTATTGATGGGGATACAACGCGAGATACTCCAATCCTAAGGCTTATACAAAATGTATAGGGAACTCTTCAAATAAATACTTGTCTACAACCACACGGCCTAGAGCTTAGACATTTGGAATGTAGCATAGCCTAGTGAACATCTACCAAGTTTGTGGGTAGTTATATAGGATCTTCTTGTTAAAACTACAAGTCATAGAACTTAATTAAGAAATAACCTATGGCTTGGATTGCTTTATCGAAATTGAAGCATTCCCCGGAGGTGATGTGCCTGGCGAAATAATTCACGAGGGCGAAGCCCGAGTGAAGTATTACGCAGGCGCATTACCGACGGGAAATGCTTCTATTTCGATAAAGCACCCCAAGTCATAAATTATTTCGATTCTTATAAGCCGGATTTATGAAAACTATCGTAACTACTACGGACCTTTTTCAGTTCGGCGGTAATGTGTAAAATAGCATAAATAGTGGCTGTTAGAATTCACTACCCTATTCTGGCAACCAGTCAATATATCATACATAACTATATTATACAATATAATTTTAGATTAATCATCTAATATATGAAATATAAAAAATACCCGACGTTACATTATGCAGAAGACGTCAGATTCAGAACCTAACAAAGCAGACAATCGATTTAAAAGCGAACCGTTAATCTGAACTGTACAACGTTTCAACGTGAAGTAATGACGTCAGTATGATGACGTCAACGTTTCCATTCATTGCTTTGTCTCCCGGAATCAAAACATTGAATGACATTAATCCTGAATTTTCTTGGCCTTTTTAAAGGAAAACAAGGTGAAGGTATTCTAAGGCCTATTTGACGTAATCAAAAATAATATTTAGGTTCTAAAACAAAACTGTTTCATGCGCCTGATGTATTATTACAGATATTATTTCTATTTCTATATTTTATTTTCTGCGCGGGAGTAAATTAGAAAAGTCGGAAGGAGCTACTTCCATGTCCGAAACTCCGCCTTCTTTTCCGAGTGCTTTAATCATATTAATGCATTCGAATTGACTATAGAAATATACCATAGGCATATTAGAATTTGTAATGTATCATTGTGTAGTGGTCATCTAAAAAAATTGTTCATATCATAAACCCCGGGTAAAAGTCGATTTTGCATAAAGTTATATAGGCAGGTCTCTTTCTCCTAATAAAAAAGTCAAAGAGCTTAGATATTTGGCAAGAAGTATCTTCTTGTAGACCTCTAAGAAGATTTTTCAAATAATGACCACCGGGCCAAATATTTATCCCGCCGCTTATTAAAGAAAAACTTTAATAATCTTCTTGTCCCGAACCACATGACATAGATTAAAGATATTTGGCAAATGGCATTGTCTCAACTTCTCTTCAACGATAAGTCAAATCATGACCTCTCGGTCAAAATCGACCCCGTCCCGGTGATCACTTACTTTTTCGTTGACATATTTAACACTTTTCTTGTATCGGACCACAAACAGAGCTTAGACACTTGGATTGTTGCTTAATGGGTTTGTACCAAGATTGTTCAAATCTTACTCCTTGGGTTCAAGTTGCCTGGCCACTTGCCCTATTTACTTACCTTCTTGCTTTTTAAGCAACCGACATTAAATTTGAACTTTATGGATAGTTTTGCATACAGATTTCAACTCCTAGCTTTTAGTTACGTCAATGAAATGTTGACCATGTATTTAGTTTTGCCTGTATATTTCAACTTTAACATTGGCTGACCTTGACCTTGACCTAAACATAGTTCACTGTATATGATACTACAAAAGTGAAATTTGAACCAGATGTACAGTTTTTAATGCAAATATTAACTCCAACCTCTGACCTAGACCTAGACCTCGCACATTGTCATAGTTTTGTTTTTCAAGCTAGAGAGATGAGATTCGGACTGTTTTTACTGTTTTGCAATAATTTGTTTTGATGAAATTTCTCCTGAACTGTTCAGCTACCCAAGAAGGACTTGGTTAAATTAATATGTATTCATTGAAACAATATTTTTGTTAAATTTCAGCAAGCATCGAGTAGAAAGCTCTAAGCTTGCTTAAAACCCCTCTCTTCGTGAGATTCTTACTGTTAAGACACTAATAAGATCTTAAGCAGAATGATCAAAATAATGTTAAGTGGCTAAAATATGAAAATTGTCACATAATAAAATTACAATTATTTTTAATTATGTTTAATTTTACCGTGATTTATGTTTTTTCTATTGTATGCTCTAAGTAGTAGATTGGACCTACATGACTTCGATATTGTAAACCATTTAAGACTGTATGGTCATTTGTACAATTCCTGACACATTTTGCGTGAGAAAAGATTGAAGCTAAACAACGAAGGTGGGAGCTGATGCAAGTTTCACAAGAGAAATAAGCTTGTATAATGTAACATTAATATATCCATGCATGACTGAACATTTTTTATAGTTTTTGATGAAATATGATTTGAATAACCATTTATTGGGGGAAATGTGAGGATTCTGTTTGAATATCGTGTTATAATAGCGTAGATTCAGAATCTATATATTGGCGCCAACATACGTTTTAAGACAATGGTAGAACATCTGTCGTTTAATTGTTAACGAGTTTTATAAGAAATGGAATCATTAAAGAACAAAAGGAAAGAACGAAGCTGTCAATTACGTTTCTTCCAGCGTTTTATGGTTATTGGAATATTGAAAATCTTGCAATGTGTTTCATTCTGATGTGTTTCTTAATCGAAGACCTTCAAACGCTTTGAAAATTGTATTTAGCAGTCAAAATTATGTTGTTTTACCATTGCCCCCGATTAACAGTCTGTGAGCCATTATTTCGTATATTCCTTTTTCAAGCACTCTTTTTATGAACATTATTTTTCGCATATAATTACATCTTTGTTTACATTCTTTTAAATGATTTTAGCTTTCATTAACAAAACTAAGTGGTAGCAATTTGTTAATTGTGGCATTTATCTTAATTAGTGTATTATATAATCATATTTACCTCAAATTATGTATTTTATACCATGTCCTAAACGTTACCGCTATGAGTATATTAAAAAAAGGCTGTTTTTATTTTTTAATGTTCAGTGTATATACTTGCCACACTTAAAGGGCATTGTTTAGTTGTGTGCGTTCCATTACTCTTTAACGCCTTGAGTGATTTTCTTATATATTTGGTCAAATGTCCAGCTCATTAACACAATGTGCAGAAACTATGGTCCAACACGGCTCGGCCGAGGTCAATGCCACACTTAAGGGTCATTGGTTTTTCGTGTCCGCGCCATAATTCGTAAACCCCTTAAAGGATTTTCATGCATTTTTGTAAAATATTCATCTCATCAAGTCGGTGTGAAAAGCCCATGTTTCAACTCCGCGTGTTCAAGTTCGAAGCCATACGAAGGGGTCATTGGCTTTTCCTGTTTACTTTATAACTGGAAGGATTTTCCTGAAACTTAGGTTTAATAAATATGTCATCAATACGCCGTGCAGAACAAATGTTCCAACCCCATTGGGTCACGGTTATACTAAGGGTTATGGCTTTTTGCGTCCTCTACATATTTCGTATACCAACTGAAGGATTTGTCGTGAAACTTGGGCCGAATGTTCATCTGTCCGGGATTATTTGCAGAATTCATGCCTACTCAAGGTTAAGATCTCCCTTAAGGATCAAAAGTGACTCGTTCGAAATTTCTCACCTGGCGGGGAATATATCTGTCTTTCAGCCGGCCTTGTTCAAAGTACAAGTAAATGTATATTTTGTTCATGAAAGAAGGAGCAAGTTTGTGGCGCATGTTTAAGCAGAGTTTAAAGAGTGTTCGTTGACTTGGATTGAGATGCAATGGAATTTTTAGTTGCTTTAATTGCTTTGCAGTGATTGAAATGAATGTGAATAGCCTGCAATTGTTCTATACACAAGGAATACTGGCAATGCAGAGATCCATGTATACTTTATATAGTTTAAAAACAAAAATAATATCAAACAGGGAATGCCACGTACCAAAAACGTTGAACCATATTTGTATGGATTATATGTACTTCAAGTGACTTGATCACGATTTTGTAGCAATATACGTTCTTATTTAAGTAATACTGACATATGATTGCAGTGTACGTAAAGTTTGACATACACGATTTAAAACCTTCCATCCGTTTGTCCGTCTGCCAGTCAAACAAGCTTGTCCATAGCCCAAACTGTTACAGATATTTAGTTGAACTTCCACATATTAAAACGGACATTAATAGAAAGTGCAATGACATTTTAATGATCTCCTATTCTTAACAAGTTTTGTTCGGGAAATTACTCTGCCAGCACTGAAGGGAATTATTCAAACTGCACAGAAAGATATAGGACATAGTTGTGCAATGATCAAGAAACATCCACTTTTTCATTTGAAATTATGCTTGTCTGGGACATAACTCCATAACTATTCAATGGATTGAGTCGTTATTTCACACAATGGTACAGGACATTTAGTGAAAGTTTGAATTAATTTCCTCTGTTATATCTAAATGTACATATAAGCCAAACTTTTATATCTCCTTCTGTTGACTTATTTGGAACATTGTTCACTTGAATGACTTTATATTTTACACAGTTGTCAAACAATTTTGAGAGGAAGTGCAGTGACCTTTTCCAGGCGCAGGTTTTTTAATCATTCCTTTTGTGATATGAACTGCTTGCTGTCCTGAACAAAACTTAAAAAATATTCATTGGGTTTGCTTGATATTTCACAAAGAGGTGTAATTGCCATGGAGAGGAGATGCACTTTAAAAGACACAAACCTCTACGTTGCCCTGTTTTTTAATTATCTCCTTTTGACAAAATATGAGCACTTGAATTAAAGGCGCTTGTTTGGAAATAACCTATAACTTTGTTGGTTTCGATCTGTATGGAAAACGTAATACGGGCTGCATTACTCTCATGACATTAACTGTAATATTGAATGAATATTAGCGAAAGTATAGAAGGGGAACAACACTGCATTTAATTATCCGTAAATCACATGTTCCACAATCATTGTATTACTTCTTATCATTGAAACAATCATGTAAAATAGATTCATATTTTCAAGGAATGTGAACATTGTCAATAAAAACTGCGACATCACCATCATCATCATCATCATCATCTGTGCTAATAGCAACCAGTTACAACTGCCTATAATGGCTATTTGTTGGGGGAAGGGATAAAAGACAATATTGCCAAGTCTCCAAACTACTCAATCAACCCATGCAAACTTGGCAACGTGAAAAATAACTGAGTGCCTAAATTTAGCTTTAAAATGTCTATACAGCGCTACAGCGCAGATTGACCATGTTTATAGTAAAGAAAGCACTGTAAGTGTTACTGCTGTTAATAAATAAAAGCTCTGTTATGTCTTAGAAATATGCTGAAATATAGTTGTTGCTGCTTAACACGAGGTGGCAATGTCAGCACTGACTACATGTACCGGTAGTGGATTCCATTCAACAATGGTGCGAGGGAAAATTTAATATAGTCTGAAGTAGAATGTGTTATTTGGTTTGACAAATAAAGGAACTAGCGAGATTGTCGTGTGAAAGGGGTCATATACTAAAAAGGTGTTATATCAAAACGTCCATAATTTTTCTTTTAGAAGATGCTCAGACGGATGTTCTGTCTTCTGCTCTCAAGAGAATATAGGATATATGCTACTATTCCCGGTAATTTGGAATTGTTTTTGTAACAAATCTTTGTACTTTGTCAATTATTTTGAAATTGTTTTTCTGGAAAGCGACCTAAACTGAAAAGCTATATTCTCTGTGAAAGGCCTGTCTATGGATGTGTAAGCTGCTGCTTTAATGTCTGGTTTTGCTTAGTGAAAGTTGCGTTTCAAATAGCTGAGGCTCTGAATGTCTTTACTGATTATTTTGATGAAATGAGGTTTGTGTGGCTTGTTTCACTGTTGACAGAGACTTGTTGTTTAGAGTGTAGTTGGTTTGTTTTACGAGACTTGGTGACATGCACGTTGAAGGCCATCCCTTATTTCTACTCCCATTCTTCCAGGCTGCTCAGATCTTCGTATCTGAGCATATTTCTCGATATACAATATAATGGTCAGCGCAGAGTCGCACATTGGAACGAACACTGGAAGGAAGGTCTTTAATAAAAAGAAAAATAAGAGACGAGGGCCTACAACGGAACCTTGTGTAAGGCTTGAATTCACAGTGGCTTTTGATGAAGTTGCTCCATCAACAACAACATTATTTGTCATAGTGCCAAGAATTCCTGAATTTGTGCATGTACCCAGCTGATTTGTATAATAGAAAGCAAGTATGTGAAGAAGTCTCCCATGATAAACTACATGAAAGGCTAGCTAAAATCCATTATAGCAATATCCATTTTGACCCCGTTTAATGAGTTTAGTAAGGTAGTGCACGAAACACACCAGCTGAGCTTCGAAAGATGACGTAAACGTTGGTTGTCAACCAAAATTTTCTGGGAGTCTACTGAATATGATGTTTTCACGCATTTTACATGCAATACAGGTCAATGTAATCGGGCGATAATATTACCAGTCTTAATTTTTTATCCCCTTTTAAAGACTAGGGTGACAGTGGCCTGTCTCCAAAATGATGGTGCATGTCCAGGTATTGAAGACAAGGGATAAACTGGGAGCAATTTCATTACCACATTCTTTGAGTAGCCTTGGTTTTATAGAATCAGTCCAAACTCTCTAATGGGGTGGGAAGTTAGATATTTAAGTAATTTAAAAACTCAATTATCAGGATATCTGCATTCGAGTTTTGCAGTCGGTTACGATGCCTTCAAGTACAAGTGCTACTCTTTTAAAGACATTAAACATACTTTCTGAGTGACTGCTATGTATAAGATTGTGAATTGTAGCAGTATGTGATTGGACAGTACAATGTCCTGCATTTATTGTGTAAATGGAATAAGCTTTCAAATAACGACGGTGCGTAGAATGTTGATTCACATTTTAAACATTGCCGACATACCACATAGGTCTGATTTATTTTAACCTGGGTTGATTTTTGTTTCATAAATAAGCAACCGTGAACACTTCTTAAAACTAGCTCAATGGCAAGAAAGCACAAATGCCTTATCATACCTCTAATGTATTCACTCATTTCTTCCCAGACTTCGTTCTAGCTGTATTGGAGTATGAATGGCTATGAGACGTCCGGTGCAATCACTTCTTAACACGTCTGTTTTGTAAGGTTGGGCGCCAAATGTAAATGTTAAAAATATGGATTTGAGCTCTACCACGTTGCCATTAAAGCTACCTTAATGGTATGGAAGTACCTGTGCCGTATTACACCTCTGCTACATACATACATTTTAATATGTCCACCGACAAAAACAAAGCAAGCAATTTAATATTTACATGTATAAATAATAGTTTTTTTTCCAAATATGAGAAGTGTAATTGTTCTGTTAATTTTCTGAAGCTACAGACAATTTCCGAAGTATAAGTACATGATCAGTCTCGTTATCAAGTTACAATGAAAACATTAAATGTGTCGGTGCATTAAACCCCTTGAGGGAATATCATCCGAAAATGGACAAAACTTTTGACAATCTTACTTCTCTCAGCCTAAATTTTTTATCACTTTTCATCTCCTTAAATTTGATGTCACTTAGGTGATTGTGTGTCCAGAAGAGCATTATACGTCAGTTAAGGAGAGCTGTGTTAAGTAATGCAAAGTTAAAATGTTACTTTGAAGAAAGGCTAAGAAAACTTCTAATTATTATAAGTAAAAAGCGTAACGCAGTATTGTCTATATATCATTGATATTGAAATAAGTTATTTGTTTGGCGAAACATAGTGCCTTTTAAAATCCTAGTCTCTTATGCGTGGCGACATCGTTTGGAATACTTAAAAGGACTTTCAGTAAAAAAACAACTCAATCATTTAGAAAACTGGTGTCCGACAGTTCGGAAATCACTTGAAATGCCGACAGGTGTTTTGTCCTTAAACACATCCGATTTTAATATCAACATTTACGTAACTTACATAACAAGACGGAAGGAAAGTCATTGCAGGAGTTCGAATGACAAGAAAAAGAACATAGTGACAGAAAACGGTTACAGCTACCTGTTCTACTTTGCAGCGCAGCACATTGTAGTAGACTATACTTGTTGGTCCTCGTTATGCCGGATATATATCGGATAAGAGCCAACATACCTCTATTTCACCAGAAAGTAACCCAATTGTACGGCATTTCTCTGTAGCAAAAGTGTCAAGAGGGCATGGTTGTACAACCAGTGCCTTCACCATAATAACTATAATACAGAAAGTATATAAACACGTTGTGTACAAGGCAATGACAATTAACTGTTTTGATTGCCAAGGGTTATAAGTAAATCGTTTTAAAGGTTTAATTATCTCTATTAACAAAATTAAATACCTTGAAGAAACTTTGTCTCTTCATGTATGCTTATCACCAGGCACATAATTCTTTTTCAGAGAAAGCGAATATTGCTCTAATTCTTCCATATTGATTTGAATTATGGTGCTTGCATTAAATGATTGCAGAAATTGTATGAATATGTTTTATAAATTTCAGTGGCCGAATTACATAACATTTTCTGAATAAGAAGGTAATTCAGTAAGGCGAGCAATAGTTACCTTTATTAGTTTTAATAAAGAATTGAAACTTCAAGCATTATTGACTTTAACAAATGACTTAACGTTTTATCAATCAGTCTTTTTTAACAAACATGACTCTAGGATATCCGGTATTCTTAAAATGAATGTGAAGTAAGGTTTCTTCAACAAAACATTAAGCGAGTTTTAAGTACCTCTATTTAAAGCAATTGGTAAAATTCTGGTTTCTAAAGATACTATCTGATAACTGAATATGTATTACAACT
>JAFMSR010000040.1:153401-185322 GCA_022818135.1 Saxidomus purpurata
AAGCAAACCTTGAGAACCAAAAAACGTATGTACTCAATGCCTTTGCAGAAGGCAGAGCATCAAGAGAAACACCCTTAAGGGCCATGTGATCTCAGAGAAGAAGATTGTTAAAGTTTTTCCTATAGCAAGTGAGCCCCAAGACAGGGTCAATTTTGATGACTGACGCATGAGTTGAACAAACTTGGTAGAGGTCTACTAGACAACGACACATACTAAATATCTCAGCTCTAGGCATTGTGGTTTCTGAGAAAAAGACTTTTTAAATTATTTCTATTTAAGTCTTTATGAAAATCAGTGACACCCTGCGTGTGGTCAACTCTGATCTCGGGGGCACTATTTGAACAAGCTTGGTAGAGGTTCACTAGGCAAATGCTGTTACATGCAAACATTTAAGCCTTAAGCCTTGCGGTTTCAAATATTTAAAAAGTATTTTCCTATATAAGCCAATGTAAAATCAAGTGATCCCTGGGTGTGGTCAATTTGTACCCGGGGGTCATAATTTGACCAATCTTAGTAGAGGTCTACTAGGCAATGCTAGATGTTAAATACCTAAGCTATTGGCTTTGTGGCTTCAAACAAGAATATTTGTTAACATTTTTTCCTACTCGTTGCAATGGTTATTAGAGTTCTGGATTGAATGGAATTTTGGTAGAACTTCATGCAAGAACACCCCTGCCAAGTTTCATCAACACTTATTAAGATAAGTGAAGAAATTAAGGCGCTTGAGTGTAAACATAGTTAGATATTGCAATTTTTATTAAATCAAGGGCCAACACTTTATAAGAGCTATTCCGATCAAGCCCATAATTGAACTTATCCAAGATCGTATGGTCATACACATTCACTTTTAATATGTTTAGAATTAGTGAACAAATGAAGGTGCTTTAGTGTAAACATTTCATCAATTACATGTATGAAGAAGTTACATCCCTAACATATAGAATAGAACATAACCCATAATTACAGATTGTCAGCCCTAAATGTGACATTGGCATTAAAGGTAGCTCCCTGGATGCGATTCATGACACACCCTTGTAATATTGGCAACAATTGCATGTAGTAACATTTTTTTTGCAAAGACGTAATTAACCCTACATGATAAATCATTGTGTTTTGGAGAATTATTTCGTAGTTTATGAACACATACAAATTTCAGTCGAGACATAAAGCGGGCGAACAAACCGACGGACACACAGACAATACCAAGCAAATTAAATTCAGACTTATCATTTGAAGCTTTATCACTTGATGTGATATAACGATATGGTAGTCCAAATTCTTCAATATGGATATGAAGTATGGGGATTCAATAAAAATATTAGAGAAAAATACGAACGTGCTGTATGACAAATGTCAATAATCATAATACCTTATATCTTTCATACTTAGAGAGATTAGCACGGCGAGACTTAGTTAACTGTATTCGTCAAGTAAACTAATTTGGGACAATACTATCTTCGAATGGATACTATAATCAACAACATGGATTTTACTATTATCATTATTATTATTATTATTATTATACCAAATTTATATAGCACTCTTTTCCTATTATAAAGATGTTCAAAAGTGCTTAACAATAAAAAAATACAGTTAGCATAGATAAAAATATTACATTCTAAAAAAGAAAACCCATAAAACACTAGCTTTAGTTAAAGTCAGTCTGAAAGATAAAACTCGGAAAATGTAAAAAGGAGCATAAAATCCTCTTGTATATAGGAGAGATAAAAAAATAAAGAAGTAACTATACTTGATTAAAAAAAAACGTCATGTACTTGTTTAAACCTGAAGTTCAGTTTGCATAATAGTTTGAAAAAAGATGGGTTTTCAACTGTTTCTTAAAAAATGTTCAAAGACTGAGCACTTTGGACTGAGCTAGGGAGAGTATTCCATAAGCTCAGTGCAGCATGGCTAAAGCTCCGGTTACCAAATGTGACAGTTCTGGTCTGTGGGACCACTAATGTCAATGCACTGCTGGAACGAAGGTCTGTATACATTCAACAGCTCTTTAATGTACTGAGGGCACTGATCATGAAGAGCTTTGTACGTATAAACTATGATTTTGTAAAGTAATCCGTTGACACACAGGTAATCAATGGAGTTCCTTCAGCACTGGTGTTATATGGTCACAGCGTGAAGTTTTTGTGTTGATTCGTGCAGCAGTATTTTGCACTCGCTGAAGTTTACTCAAGGTAGATTTTGAGATACCAGCAAGAAGAGAGTTACAATAGTCCAATTTCGAGGTTACTAAGGAATTGACCAAAGTCTTCGTAGCATCAGTTGTGAGCAGTTTACGTATGCGAGCAATGTTTCGTAACTGGAAATAGGCAGATCTGCGGGCACTGTTTACATGTTTTTCCATGTCCATGTGTGGAGTGAAGGAAGCACCAAGATTTCTGATAGAGTCCGACGAGCTTATTGAGGATTCTCCAATCATGACAGAAACATTCTCAACATGCTTGAGATTGAGTTTTGAGGAGAACAACATTACTTCCGTCTTGTCAGCGTTTAGTTTTAACATGTTGCAATTAATCCAGGCAATAATTTCAGTCAGACAACATTCAATGCGACGTAATGCTTCAGACTTTGATGACACAGTCTATAGGTTTAAATGATATGTACAGCTGTGAATCATCAGCGTAAAAGTGATGTAATAGTCCATGACTTAGACAAATAGTGCCTACTGGCTTTGTGTACATAGAAAAATAGTTTGGGCCTAAGACAGATCCCTGTGGAACGCTATATTTCATAAGTACAAGTTCTGAAAGTTCACCCTCAACACACACTGTCTGAAATCTGTCATTCAAGTATGCAGAAATCCAAGCAAGAGCATTACCAGAAATCTTATAGTGATTTTCTAAACGACTTAGCAGTGTATTGTGATCTATGGTGTCAAATGCTGCTGATAGGTCAAGCAATACAAGGACAGTAACACAATTATTGTTTAGAGACTGAAGGATGTCATTTTGCACCTTTAATAGCGCTGTTTCAGTGGAATGAAAATTTCTATAAGCTGATTGGTATGGCTCATGCAAACTGTTTTCTGTAAGATGGTTCTCAATATGCACAGCTACAATCTTTTCTAAAATCTTTGATAAAAATGGAAGGTTTGAGACTGGTCTGTAG
Organism: Saxidomus purpurata; assembly: GCA_022818135.1. Lineage (NCBI taxonomy): Eukaryota > Metazoa > Mollusca > Bivalvia > Venerida > Veneridae > Saxidomus > Saxidomus purpurata. The sequence continues at coordinate 156,528 of JAFMSR010000040.1, forward strand.
TTCTTCAGTACGTTTGGATCAAGATCAGGTTTCTTCAGAAGAAGTCTAATGTCAGCGCTTTTAAAAGTGAGAATCCATGTTGGTATTGGATCAAGTTCGCACGACTTATTTGGCTACCTTTCAATAATTTTCCTTACTTCTTCATGTGTAGCTGGTACCAGGTTGACAAGTTTAGAGTGAGTATGCATCTCAGTTATATTTTCAGTTGTAGTCTCAGTCTGATTTAACTTGATTTCATTTCAGAGGTATTCAGTTTTGGATGTGAAAAAATCACTAAAGTTCTGGGCGGTGTCTATTGAAGTAGAACCAGAGGGAAGAACAGGGCCATCATTGCTGCCACCAAGTAAATGTTTTGTAATTTTAAATAAACTCTTTGTATCACGACCAGAAGCTTCGATCTTGTCCGCATAATGGTTTTTACGAGCTTCATTCAGCATGATGTTATACTCTGGACACTAATTTCTGTAAATTTGATGATCAATAGTCAGTTTGGTTTTCCGCCATTTACGTTCCAATTTTCGTTTTAGATGTTTAGATGAATGACGGTCATCAGTGAACCAAGGAGACTGGGGGTGGAGTGTAATAGTCATGCTACATCTTATGGGGTATACATTGCTCAGTTAATTCGGTAGTCATGTTGAGGATTTCAATGAACGTAATCAATATATTACAAATAAACTTCTTCAACAGGGCTACCGTTATTACAAATTGCGTAAATATTTTGCTAAATTTTACTATCGTAATTCTGATTTGGTTTTGAAATTCAATAGTAATCTAAAGACTCTTCTGCGAGAAGGTATTTCAAAACCCGATTTTTATGGGGATGTGGTTTACAAACTTCGTAAGATTTTGGGTCATGGCAATTTTCCAACTGTATTTGCTAAAATTATAAAACGTTTTGTTAAAAGAGGTTACGACCCAACTGTTTTGAGACACACCGCATGTTTGGTGTTCAACCCGTTTACAGTTTGACGCTATGCTTCCCTCTTTGATTGTGTCTGACGGAAGAGGGGGAGGACTCTGTGATGGGCAGTTTTTAAATCCCACTGGGACGAAACTGTTTTGATTTCTGTCCTCTGGCCTGTTTCGTCGGGCCCTTAAGGGTGTTTCTCTTGGTGCTCAGCCTTCTGCAAAGGCATTGAGTACATACGTTTTTTGGTTCTCAAGGTTTGCTTTTTATATATTCATACACGAACATTTTTGTGTTTTACATACCATGCCTTTTGTTTCCATTGCGTGTGTTAGAGATTCACCTAGCAGGGATTACTTTTATTTACACTGTCCTGTGACTTTGGAACATGGTGGGGGTAAGAGTGAGGTTGGGTGCGCACCATAAACCGGTTTAAGCTCCCCAGTGGTGTTTTTGCCACTGACCGTTCCAAGGCGGTGCCCCACTGTGTTCCTTTAATTGTTCGTTTTGTCCTCGTGTGTTTGCTTTGTATGCTAGTGTGTGTTGGTAGTGTATGTGTGTGTGTGTACATGATTGTGTGTGTGTGTGTGTGTGTGTGTTGGTGGTGTGCACTTCTGGGTGCTATGGGGCTCGTTTTGGGGAGGCTGCGTTTTTGGTATGTGGCATTCCCTGTTTGATATTATTTTTGTTTTTTTGCCCAAAGTGACACACATTTGGAACTGATTTAGAAAGCATTGCAACAAACACTCTGACAAATTTTCATCAGGATTGTTTTTTCTTTAATTTGGCTACATGACCTAGCTTTTGATTCAAAGTAACATAGGCTTAACACCGACATAGGAATCATTAAGAGAAACATTCCAACCAACCTTTATGATGATTGGAAAGTGAATTTAACCACTAGAGTGCTGACATTCTTTTCCATCCGTACCTATATTAATAAATAAATCGCTTGTGAATGTACCCTCTAGACCTCAAGGAGTTTCATTTCACAAATGCAATATAAAATCTGTAAAATAACACTAAACTGCATCTAATTCGTCCATCTTGCAGCTTATTTAAAGAATCATGTATCATTTTGAAAATAACCAGCCCAAAATGCATAGAACTTGACATGAAAACTGTCTAAATATGTTAATGTACAATTTGACCTGTTTCATACGTTTTGCTTCATCTAAATGCCAGTTTTACGATAAAACTGGTGTTTTATCATTTTAGGTAATTCACCGATCAAAGACGTCGCAGATGGAATTAACCTATCATGTATGTGGCGTCGTGTATTAATAGATATAAGTTTGGTTTTTAATGTTTTACTAGGATATTCAAACATTTTATCTATATTTGATAGGAACGTAATTTCTATAGAATATTATATAATTTGGTTCTAACTATTGCAATCTTCATTATTTTTTCAACATTAATCAGAGATTAATGTCTTATTTTAAAATTACGATTGTCACTTTGTTCGGTAATACATGCATCACTTTAAGAGCTAGGAGCAAGAATAATTTCGTCCGGTATTTCCATCAATCCGTATGTAGTTATTACCTATATCCATAATGTATAACTAATCCGAAAGTCTTTTGAATATAATCAAACAACAGTAAAACTCCAAAACGTGCAACAAAATGGTATTCTTCTATTCTTACATACGTTTCAACAATATAACAAACATTGTCTAAGGAAAACAGATTACAGCATAGGCATACAACGCTTTACTCATACAAAGGTAATCGATACATTCTTTTAAACATTCCTTCACGTGAAAATGGATTCAAGAGTTTGATATTGAAGTTTTGCAGCTGGTAACATTTGAAGTATCTGCTCATTTGTAAATATAAGCCCGAAGAAACTAGACGTATAAGCGTTGGAGTTTTAATGTCTTTTCAAATATTCGTAGTGTAAAATTGGTCTTATTGGAGGCGACAGCTAAAATTCTCTCTACTCTAAATTTTATTGCAGTCACATTACTGGAAAAGTCTAAAAGATTCCTTACTGGTATAAGACGCTTGGATTATTATTTGCGAATCCTAATATATACCATATAATAATGTGTGAGGAATCTATTCACCGCACTGGATTAACAATGCATTTTGAATGAATCAGCTTTAAGTTTTATAGTGGATTTGTTATTACCTACTTGGATATTTACTGTGTAACGATCGTCATGTTTTAATTTTCTTATAACAAGCTTTTGTAACTCCTCTTGGATTTGTATCAGGTTGAAATGATATGCATTTTTAAAATGAATGTCTTATTATGTACCTTTTCAGAAACAAACATAAAGCGTACGTTCTACTACGATGGATGATAGGCATGTAAATTGCTATAAATATCACACGCAAAAAAAGCTTTAGTTACATGTATATCTTTGACGATAAGAATTTCTTGAGAAAAAATGAGCGCTAGCTTTAAAATATGTTGACTAAGCAGATACCTCTTTATAAGGGGACCGTTTTGCTTCTTTTTTATATGTTCTTATACAAAAGATAAGTGTTGTATATCTGTTATGAGTGATGACGTATTCAAAACTATTGTTAATTTCTTACGATTAAATGGTCTATATATCTGATGTTTCACATGCACTTTTCTTCTTGATCTGCAAGAAAGTCTTTACGAAAGAGTTATGCGGATATCTAAAAGTCCAAAATTTAGCTATAAAGACAAACTTTCAAAATCACATCGGCACGACTGTTTTAGTACAATTTCAGAAATTTATGGTGTACGTCTGTCATGGTATGTGAAAACGATTTTTAGGGGTCGTCTGTTTATTAAATTCACTAAATTGTATTGTTTTGATTCACTACTGGAATTATATCATCAACTGAGTTATCTATATAATAAAATCAGGATAATGTTTCAATTGAATCCGGCTTGTAGAAACTGGATTTTGACAGCTTCTTGACTGATCGCGCAGAACTCTGGGCTGGTCTTATTGAGCAGGAGTCGCATCTCTATACCGTTAGGTAGGTATTTATCTTGTAAAAACAGGTCTAGATGCAATCGTCCAATCAGTTTCAGACTTCGGCTTTGATGAATGCTTAATCGTCATGTGACAAATCCAGCATTACCACCGTTGCTAGCATTTTCTTGCATGTGTCCTGTTGTATCCTTCACCCAAAGTTCCATCGGCTTCAAGGGTGTTGTTTTCACGTGGGGCGCATAAGACAGTAGATTCTCCAGGTACGCCTTGTATGGATAGGTGTCTGAGGTATTGCTGACCAGTTTGTTGTTCAGATATAGGTCTACACTACTGAACAGACTGTGAAAAAAGTTGTTGGCCACGGAAGCGTGTGTGTCACCCGCTAAATCTGTTCCATCGCCTTTGATGACCTTGACCTTCAAGTACAAGAAGGCCTGATTGAGATCTGTACACTTTTCAGTTTGTGCCGGAATGATGAATTCAATTGGAGCCGTATTGTCCAGCGCTGATATAGGATAATGCTCTGTCCACTGACTATCTTGCATGGCTGTCATGGTAGGTGGAACCGATATCACATCCAATTCCGATTTACTACACTCGCAGGAACCGTGTTGCATCATGATGATGATTAAAATGATTAAATCCAATGATTAAATCAAATATATCTAGAGCTCATTTTTTCAGCTGTCTCCGACGATGTCTGGAAGTCTTTTGCCAAGCTTTCAGTGGAGTCTCCTTTTTATGCCTTTTTTTTCCTGGATGGACGATTAGTGTGTGGCTTGTTGCCTGTCAGCTTCTTGACCAGTGTAAATCCTAACGATCTGGCAGCTACTTTTCCAACGTTGGTCAAGGCTTTCTTACCCCGACATCGCAAGACACGAGCAGGACTCTTTCTTTTCAGGATTATTTCTCCGACGGCTTTGATTCCTTCTTTTTTCAAAGCATTCAAGGCGCTTTAAGCAGCAGGCATTAACAACGGGATCGCCGATTTGGCGGCCGATTTAAACATGCTTCCCAGTCCTTGACGATACTGTCGCGGTACACCACGATACACAGGATGCATTTAGAAGGGTAGGGTTGATTTCTTTCTGAAGTGCAACTTGACCATCGACTTGCCACTGACAAACTGAACGAGTTCCCCCAAATCACTCCTTATATTGATCCCGATTGTATCAAACTTGGATTTGGCAATGGGGACGTAATGTAGGTTGACAAATTTTTGATGATGGTGGTGTTGGTCGACACGCCCTCCTCCTCCTCCTTCCTTTCCTCCTGTGAATGGCACGACTCTTAACAGTGGGGCTTCGATGTCTCCCACGAGGGTATATTCGGCCAAATCCGAATAAATGAATAAATGATTGCATCCAACATTGAGATCCACCCCGTTAGGAAAAGGATTAGGATCATGCGGGTAAATATCCGATGAGTCACTGATTTTTGCTCCTAACTTGAGAGCAAGTTTCGGGTGAAAGATAACTCCAATGTGCTTCTTTCGACTTTCATCATTGAATTTCACACGTTGCGAACCTTTGGAATAGGCAAGATGAAACACAAGGCCTTTTTTGTGAAACATGTCCCCCAACGTCTGTTGAATGGCATGGTCGATTTCCTCCATCAAGTGAACAGGTGTCGCATACACTCCAGCTTTGAAACAGAGCGATTAGGTTTCATCAATTTGGTACGAAACTCACTTTGCGTATTGCGAGGAAATAAAGTCATGGCACTGTCACTGAGCACAGTGATGTAAAACGAATTCATGATCCGAGTGTCTTTGGGGGTTTCACAAACTTCAAACCTGGTGTCGGTAGAATGTAACCCAGAGAGCTACTTAACAACACGAGCCACAATTCTTTGTCCGGCGACTGAAAACTCAGATGAAAAATGGCAACACCGATGATAGCATAAATCACAATAATTTGTGAAAAGAAAGTGATTCTGTTTTTCGCTGCTCTCGTGTTGTTGTTGACGGTGTTGGTGGTGGTGGTGGAGCCTGTGTTCTCTTCTTGCACTTCCACACTACTGACCGTATCCGATGTCTGAGACATGTTTTATATCAGAGAGGATTCTGGAATCCAGCTGTCAAATTTCTTTGGATAGCCTTCCCAATGCACTTTGATTTCCTTGATTGTTTTTCTGCCTTCTTTCCTGGAGCGTCGTCCAAGAACTGATTCAATTTCATAAATGTCCGAGTCTTTTATCGGCTGAATTTCAGGCAGGTAGAAAGAGCCTTCAATACGTTCTCCGGCAAGATCTTCGAGTTGTACTGTAGGTGGTGAGCTGTGACGAATGTGAATAATTTTAAAGAACTCGGTGGTCCAGTTGGGTAGATACCCTTTGTCAAATGTTCGTTTGGTCTTGTTGATACGCACTAAATCTCCCACGCCGACCGAGATTTTAGCTCTGCGTGTCTTGGATCCATACAGGTGTTGGGTAATCTCCGGCTCCTGTTGTGTCGTGACCGAAGCCGGGGTGGTCTGAATGCTTCGATGAAAACTGTGATTGTAAGCATGCACCAAATCTTGCAACACATCAATGTACCTCCGGGTCTTCTTATGCGTAAAATATGTCCTTTGTTTTTAAAAAGGATTGAAACTCTGTTTTTTGAATTCAGATCCTTTATCTGTTTGCAGTGCCTGTGGTATTCGCTCTTTCAAGATGAACTTGAAAGCTTTGATTAAACTCTGTCCTGTTTTGTTGTACAGAGGGGTCACCCAGGAATATTTTGAAAACACATCAATGACACAGAGTAAATATCGATACTGATCATTGTCTTTCTTGAGTGACTGTAAATCGGCTAAATCCGCTTGCCACTGGTGATCAATGCCTCCCACCATTGTTTTTCTTCTTGCAAATTTACGACGAATTGGTTTGTGCAACGTGTAAGTTTTCTGTCGCTGTAACCAGGACTGGACTTGTTTCAGGGTGATAGATTTGTCCTGTTTTCGAGCTGCTTTGTACAAGGCACCTACCCCCGAAAAAGCAGCTGGATGTTCAACATCATAGTAAATGCGGTGAAGTCGATCCTCCCGTTTCATTTTCATCACCAAGCTTCCCAGTCTGAGATCAAAGGTGTGAAGGCTTTGGTTTTATACTGTTTTTTGACTGTTCGAGGTGGTGTCATCAGTGAGAAGTCTGGTTCATCTGCCTTCGCCCCCAATTGTCCTCATTGGCGACGCCTGATCTCTGTATCCAACCCCATCGCTCCTTGTTACCCACGACTTCCTGGGGAACATTGATCTCTTTGAGCCCCTGAGCAAACTTTTCCCATCCTTTGGGTTTCGAACCTTTACGATAGCGTAGCACATCATTGACCAAACAATGACATTAGATCCTACCACGGGTGTATCTTGGTATTGCAACACACCCTGATGGTCCCAACCCATGTTGGGATGACTCTTAAGCAGATGTAGAAGTAATTTAGCTTTTCGTTGCATCATGACGGGTACGCTAGCCATGATACGATTTTGAATCGTGGTGGGGTCTTCTTCTTCTGTAGTCGGTGGTGGTGGTGGTGGTGGTGCTGCTGCTGCTGTTGTAAGACTCGAACTCTGAGGCTGTATGGCTTTCTTATGGGCTCTCTGAAATTTCTGTAACGTTTCCCCATACAGCTGAGCTTTCTCTGACTCCGACAGGTCATCCCTCTGTAGTACAGACTGCATCTCTTTCTGTAAATCCACGGTGTGCACGACCTGGGGGCTAGGTGGGAGTCGTGGCCGTGGTGGCTCTGCTTTTCTTTGCTGTATCTCTTCTAACATTTTGTAGGGAACAATGACCATCTTCATATTTTTTTTTAAAAAAAGGTAGGAGTCCTTGTATGACCTTACCTACGACAGGTGCTAAAGCAGGAGTCAAAGCAGGAGCCAAAGCAGGAGCTAAAATGCTTAGTAAGGGTAAAAATCCTCCTCGTTGATTCAGCACCCTCTTTTTCTTTTGAATCGATACTTTTTTGTCCGCTATCAGACGGAGTTGTTGACGCTTGGGGTGTAACTGGCGTTTCTGAGCCTCTGACAGGGGTACATTGCCTTTTAAAACATTGTGACAGCACTCTGCGACGCAATGGATTAGTTCCTTGGGTGCTTCTTTCAGAATCTTCTTTCGTAAGGGGGCAGAGGCTTGTCCGAGAGCCAATACCATGGTACCGTGTTTTTTAATCAAAGGTTCTTTGCGTTTGGTGATCTTTGTTTTTCTGCTGCTGACCATCTTGCTCTGAGTCTAACGTCAAAATGAAGCCCAGGACGATGTGTACTACTGTTTTAAAAACACGACTGATTGATTTGGCATTCAGATTGTTTTAGATCCTTATTACCATGGGTGAGAGGTGAAAATCGCGCTAGGGTAGGCGTTTGGAGGTCTGACAAGGATGACCCCAAGGACGACCAAGTACCAAAACGAGAAAGACGACTGCTGCTGGATCCACTATTGAAACCACTGTTGGATCGGCTACGGGATCTGTTAAATCGAGGTGTCCTTGGGGTGCTTGGTGTGCTTGCCCTCAGTGGACTTCCCAGGGGGGTGCTGCTTGATCCACTGTTGGATTGGCTACGGGATCTGTTAAATCGAGGTGTCCTTGGGGTGCTTGGTGTGCTTGCCCTCAGTGGACTCCCCCGGGGGCTAAAGGACACTCTTCTCGCAGGAGTTCCCGGTAGGCTTCTCGGAGGGCTTCTCAGTAGTGAGCTACCTGGCGGGGTCTCCAGGTGACTTACAAGCCTTTCCAAGGGTATTCTCACGGGTATTCTCATTTTTGGAGAGGTTGGAGGGGTTGGCGAGAGTCTCTGTACCTTTTTCTTTCGACGTTGAGTCACAAAGCGTTCATCTATCTTTATGGACTGTTTTTTCGTGGTTCTTTTTTTCGGAGAGGTTCTTTTCTTTGCTCTTTTCTTTGTTTTTTTTTCTTCGGAGAGGCTTTTTTCTTCGTAGAGGCTTTTTTCTTTGGAGAAGCTCTTTTCTTCTTCTGAATTTTCTCCCCAAAGTTTCTCACGGTTTTTTGTCCATCCCAGCGCAATAAACTTCGAATGACCCTACCTAGAAAGCCACTACCCCCTGGTTTCAAAATGAGTTGACGTTTAGTATTGGCATCCACCTGAGTATCGGCTAACTGTGTGATAGCCTCCCGATGCTTTTCCATAAAGTGCATCGTTTGTTTTGGCAAGTGAATCTTCTTTTGCATAATCACTCTGGCTGCCAGGGTAAACCATCGGATCATTTCTTCTAAGCAAGCTTTCAGTAATTGTTGTCGGGCTGCAGGATCATGCTGCAGACTGAGTGCTTCCAATTTTTCAATGACAGCTCTTGGTGTGTACATCATGGCAAGTCAGATACGAATGACCCATGGAATGTTAGTCCACCCCTTTTTATCCTGTGTACACCACAGGTCCATGCTCCTCCCCTGTCCTCCAATGATGAAAGAGGTCAGTGCGTAGCCGATACGAGTCTGGTGTTTTAGGATGAAAATCAATCAGTAAATATCCATGAGGTCTCGAAATAGCATCTTGGTAGGCCGCCAGTAAATGGGGTAACTGAATCTGACGCTCTAACGTTTTGATCTGACCTTTGTCTCTGGTGTTTTGAAACAAAATCATATAATGGGCATTCAAACTCAGAATGCGGCTGGCTTTCGATTGTTGAAACATGTTTTGTGTGATATAAATCACACTTGCATTCCGATGATGTCCTTTTCGTGTGAACCACAGCTTGATTTTTTCTTCATCTTTATCGCCTAGCATATCGTCAAAGACAATCAAATGAGGCACCGAAACATCACTCACCAGGTCTTCTTCGTCATCAGGAATGCCTTCGATAAATTTGATTAAAGGTGAACTTTCTTGCAGCAGAGCGTACGCGGATTGCCATTCTTTGTAACACCAGACCACTTGCTCAGGAATGATATCAAATAGATCTTCCTTGTAGTCAAGTAACCGTTTCACAAATTGGGTTTTTCCCGACCCACTAGGGCCTGAAATAAATAGATTACAAGGGTGTTGAAACAGTAATGTGTTCTCCATGAGGGACAAATGTATAATGACAATCCAATGGCTTTGATTCACATTTTTATTCTGATTTCACATGGTAACATCTTTTGAAACAAAAACATTTTTTGCAAAAGTATAACAGTGTTTCCTCACATCTCAATGTTTATCATGTCTATATCTCTGTCAAAAATGTAATCACTTTTGAGTTATCCACGACTTCACTGAGCCACTCTTTTTCTGTCCAAGGTAAAATATGTCGATGCACTTCACTGTCACAGATTTGAATATAGCGAAGGGCGCTCTGAAATTCGCCCCACATGTTTTCAGTTCTCAACAGCTCCATAATATAAGTCCTGTTGTGACGGTATCGTACGGGTGTCATCATTTTAAAAGCATAGATCAATGCTTTTCTGTAGACAGGCACCTCAATAACACGTCTGCTTTCCATGACAGCTAGATGAAATCTATATCTTTAAACCACTGAATCCACTTTTGTATCTGTTGTGTTACGTGATAACTCTGCACCACATACTTGACCCAGTCATGATGTTGAATTGCTTTTAAATCAAGCAATGTCTGTGATTCACTCTGTGATTCACTTTGTGATTCACTATGTGGTTGACGTCGTAGTTCTTCTTGAATTTGATGTTTAAAACGATCAAACAAGGAGTCAAGCCATGTTGAAATCGATTTAGGATCCCTAATAGTGGTCTCGGGTTCTTCACATAACATGCGGAACAATACATCTTTGTACAGTTTAAAATCCAAAATGTAGAACAACGACACAAAAAGAGGTTTCCTTTGTTTCATATTCTTTGAGAATGAAGGAGGTCTTCGTATATTCGCCTATTGCCTTGCTCAAACACAGGTTGTTGAGTGATTTCAACGAATGCTGCAGCCTCACTGACAGAATGAGATATACTTCCAACCATTCCACAATCGCATTTGGAAACATGTTATCAATCATAGAGACCGACTTAGGGGTTGCAGTGGCAATCATACCTATGCATAGGGGTGTTTTGTAGGCAGTGTAGATATTTTCCCCGCCCCGCGGTCCTTCTCCTTGACTCGTTTTAGTAAGCATATAATGGGAGATCATCACAAAACTACTGCTGTCATCTATGATGTTTTTTGCACACTGATTGATATCATCTTCCGTATAGTTATGTAGGGAAAACGTCCATACTCTGGAGACTCTCCGATCTAGAAGATTCAGGATCACTTCAATTTTTCGAATCATGCACATTTTGTCAGTGTGATATCCTCTCTGTTTTGAACCTCTCGATGTAGATGGTCTAACCGTCTTAAACCCGTTTTGACATCCATGTACTCAGTGATATCAGTGTTCAACCGAAGCCGTCTTCTTAACCATTCCTGCTGTAAATCTTGTTTGAACCGTTGACTCTTCCCGGAGCCACTCACCACGTACTGATATATCCTATACCGTATTTCTGTAGGAAGGTTAGTCACGTGTGCTTCCAACGAAGTCATGATGGTTTTATGTGGTTCAAAATGTTGTTTCCTTGGCTCATACTCCCCTACCACTTCCCATATTCCCCATTTAATTGCAATTACCCTACCACTTCCCATACTTCCCATTTAACCTTCTTGGACTGTGTCTTCCTGGACGGTGTCTCTGGCGCAGGCTCTAGCTCAGGCTCTGGCTTAGACTCTGGCTTTATCTTGAGACTCTGACTTGGCACGTTTGCTTCCAACGAAGTCATAGGTCGAGGTAAGACGTTTGCCATGGTACACCTCCTCCCTAGGAATGATAAGCGTAACCGTAAGGTACCGTCTTTTAGTCCTTCACCACCACACGTTTGGTATACACTGATCGAAAGGTTTTGGTCTGATTTTCACTGGTCGCTTTACGGTCCCAGTGTCGTTTAGGAGGTACTCCAAAACCAACGAATAGTGTTCGCGGTCCGTACACAGTTCACCATAGCATCAAAGTTGACAAGGTTTGTGGTATTGTAATCCAGAGTAGTGCCTTTGACTTTACAGTTGGTATGTCTCTCTCCATTTTCTATGTATTCATAGCCATAGTTCTTAGGCCCCAGTCCGACAAACTTGATAATGCGTCCGTTGGGAACCTCGTCGGTCTACTGACCTAGTCGGCTGTCTACATTAGGAATGTTGTACTGTTCAGGATCGTGAATGTACATACAGCTGTCTGTATCAAAATACAAGACACGATCGCCCAGGCGTTCTAGCACGGCATAGAGTTCTAAACGAGCATAGGCTGTTACAAAGGAGGCGACGACCACATTGGAGGAGGTATGAGGTTCAAATATGTCACTCTGATCCGTGAAATTCACCAAGATGAACTCGTCATGATCAAACATCTCTACATGATGCACCTTGATCTGAGAATCCGACAATAACTCATGGTATCGCTCGAGGCTAGCGACGTATTCGACCTTGGGTAGCATGTTGTTCTGGGCATTCTTACCCCACAGACAATTAAGCATAGTTTTTGCAAAAGCCCTTTTGCCAGGATTTTTGTGAACCTGTTCTAGTTGTATCCCTTCTGCTTTAAAATACTCTTGCTTGATACGGTATGGGTACACTCACAGCATTCTTGTTCTGCACAGGTGCGACATAACGTAAACACCATCTTGTGGTTGCAATGCACCGGGAGTACAGGCATCCATAGATCTTTGGTGGTAACACTTGACACTTAATGAAACCACGATAGTCTCCAATAGCCTCCACTTGTATGGCTTCTTGACTGATTAAGCGGGGGTGGCCCAGCGGGTACTTTCTGTACTTGTTCACATACGGATACAATGAACAAATGTCCGCATACTTGATCTCTTGATTTGATGTGACCTCATAGTACAGCCGGACGGCATTGGTTCGGCCCCCATACAAGGCCTCTCTAGGTTGTATCTCATCCATGTGAGGATAAAGCTGGTCCAGCACAGGTTGGTTAACAGGATCGTTTCTCCAGTACTTGTCAAACTGACATTCCCAAAGTGAATACACGGTGTACCCTTGTCTTATGAGATTCTTGGTCCTTTGCTCCGTTTCCTGGTAAAGCACGGCCATCGTTTTGAGTGTGAACGGGTTCACCTTGTCTCTGTCTGGGTAACAACTAGGACATCCGTGAAACAGACATCCCAAGAATTCAAACACAACGTTACGTTCGGGATCGAACCCATCTACAAAGTAGGGTCCTATTTGCACTTCTCCGCCATTGAGGGCATGGCGTATAGAATGACCCCCTTGGATAGCCAATAACTGAATCCATCGTATGGCTTTGATCGAATACTTGACCTTTGTGGGATAGCCACCATCCGGTATGATCCCTAGACTGTTGGAAGGCATAGAGTTCTTTCGCCAAGCTTTATTACAGGCTTGAGCCAGTGTGGTCGCTTCGGTGAACGGATCTATCTTATCACTGTCATAAAACAATTGGCGAAACTCCCCGCATCCGCGCCTTAAAATATCCACATCTGATTGGCAGTAGGATTCCATTTCTTTTTGAAAATCAAAAACATCTTGGCTATGTTCTTGGTACCATGCCAGGAAGACCTTCCGCTGCTCAAGTTTCATTCTACCAGGTTTATAGTACTCCAGTGGTAACATGGATCCCACGTAGTTCTGGAACTCTGCCGTGTTGGCCCAGAAAGGAAACCAGCCTTTTGCCATTTCTGTGAGCCCAAACGTCTTAGGGAAGGCAGATAGCGGCATGCTCAAGTAGCTGAGTGAATCAATGAATCGAATTCCATACACTTTCATCAGTAAGGTTTTACTTCCATTCATAATGGTCTCTGGTTTCTCTGTGCCATTGTTCACCACATGTCTTAAAATGAACTGAGCATCGTAGCCTTGAGCATTGTGCGCTATAGCGGTTGCACCACGGTGGATGGGGTCAAACAACCATGTGCAGAACTGAACCAAAGTCTGACCCCCTCTGAACACAGCTTCACGTTGCCCCGGTATTTGATCACACCAGAGACAAGGTTCCCTCGCTGGCTTTCGTATGCAGTCTCCACAGGCTCGTTGTGCTACACAAAAATTCAGAATGTGTTTACCCGTATCAAACCGGCATTCAAAATCGTAGAAAATGAACGGTACCATGATGGGCGGTTTGCTTCCTCTCTCTGGCGTTGTGTAGGTAGGGATGTAGCAATCGTGGTCAGGCTATACAATCTATTGACAAAATTTACATTTCTTTGTGCCAGCACACAGATGAGCCTTTAATTGTTCGTTTTGTCCTCGTGTGCTTGCTTTGTATGCTAGTGTGTGTTGGTAGTGTATATGTGTGTGTGTACATGATTGTGTGTGTGTCGTGTGTGTGTGCGTGTGCGTGTGTGTGTGTGTGTTGGTGGTGTGCACTTTTGGGTGCTGTGGGGTTCGTTTTGGGGAGGCTGCGTTTTTGGTACGTGGCATTCCCTGTTTGATATTATTTTTGTTTTTTTGTTACTCACGACCTTCTGGGAACAATGGGCGCATTTGTACACGGATTGACAAATGGTCTTTTTGGCTTTTCCTTGAAGCGTCTTATGGTTTTGATAGCAGGTAGGGCTTCGGAACCATCGTCCACAGGTATCGCAGAAAATCCCTTTTCCGACCTGTTCGCAGATCTGTGTTGCATAGCACATACATATGTTTGAACAACGGTGGTTTTCCCTGTTGTTATAACCCACATTGCAGTATTATAGCTCACTCCGGCAAAGTCTGTCATGGACACAATACAGTCAAAATGATTGTGATGGTGGTACACGTGAATCACCTTGCAGCCTCGGGTCATACTCGGAGGTTTAAATAATAATTCACTTCTTGCATGCTGTGGATGGATCTTGATCACATAGACAGGATACAAAAACTCTTGAATGGTCTCGTATTCATTTATACCACACGACTGGTCATACCCAACCCCCACTTGATCTAGTAAGGCTTGAGCTTCTCTCCTTTGTAAGACTGACGTGGAATCACGTATATGACTCCATCGTTTTCGCCATTCGACCGTGCCTTGTTTGTTCCCATAACACATCCCCACCACAATCGCTCGAGCCAAGCACATACTGTCGTCGGTGTTCTCAATGGTAACGATACTTCGTTTGAGGCGAGTCATTTGTTGAATACCCCCATGTGACCTTTGGACTTTTGTTTCCTTTTTCTTGACAGGGAGAGTCTATACTTTTTATCTTCCGTAAGTTCTTCCTTGAGGTCTTTTTCTTCATCGCTACTGCTACTGCTGCTGCTGCTGCTGCTGCTGCTACTACTGCTACTAGTGTCTGAGTAAGGTACCAGTTTCATAAGTCTATCGGATGGCTGTCTCATGACTGGGTACGTCTGACAGCTGTCTGATGACAACTGACGACTGACGCAAGATGCGCTCTCTTTTATACACTCCTCCAGGGAAAATACCCTTCTCCGTCTATAAAAAGGCGTGAGTATCTCTACTCAATATCAGTTTTCAGTCATGGAGCCAAACACGATGCAACAAATTAAAAAGCATGTAGATGCTATAAATACTCTACTACGTGTCTGTTATCATTGTCACCAGCCGGGACATTTTGCAAGTGCTTGTCCAGAGAAGACAGGGGACAAAACAGGGGATCAACAGACAGGGGATCTAGAGAACATTACCTGTTATCGCTGTCAGCAGCCGGGGCATTACGCTAATGCTTGCTCTGTTGAAGCCAACAAGACCACCAGGGACTTTGTGCCGACCTGTTATTATTGTAAGCAGCCAGGACACTATGCCAATGCATGTCCAGCAAAACAAGGGATAGAGGAGCCAATGGAGTCGGAGGAGCCAAAGGAGTCGGAGAGACCTAAGAGTCTTAAACTGATTATTAAGCCGGAGATGGCTATCATTCCACCGACCCTGTTCAATGCAAAGGCTACGGCTAAACCCAAGGAGCTCCTGGATATAAACTAATGGGCGGACTTCAGCGACTTCCGTAACTCACCTACCGAAAGCTTCCAGGGATCTAACCAGGGACCTAACCAGGGACCTAACCAGAAACCTCCACCTAAGAAAAGAGCAGTAGGCCGTAAATGTAAACTACAGACAGAGTGATAAAAAAACAGAGTGAAGCAAAAGAACATTGAAATCAGTTGAGTTATTTTATTATTATTGAACTGTTATTATATTTTTGAAAATGTTATGTATTCCTGTGACAATAAAAAACTTGAGATTATTTTTTCTTTCTTCATTACTTAAATGGCCCTGAAAAGGGCCGTTGGTAAGGGAAGATTTACAACCCCGATAAATCGGGGTATAAATTCCCCATTACAACTCCTAAGTTGTTTACCCTCTTATCCCCATTGTTAATTTTTTGGGTCAGATAATGGTTAGTAAGAGGGCATGGAGAGATCAAATGGTGGTTATTCAGAGGGCAAGGAATTCGCCGTCTTGGCCACTCTACACCTCTTCTGGCAAAAAAGCCTTCAGAGCTGCCTCCCTCTGCCGTTTCTCTACCTCCCTATCTACCCAGGACTCCTCCTCCTCCTCCTCCTCTGCACCACGTATATACAGCAAACGCTTCCAAAAAGTTTTCATACCCATAGTAAAATGGTAAAATGAATATAAGTTATAAAAGAACCTTTGCTTTTAAGCACAGAATCGGATTGACCTACATTTAAACCTAAGACAAAAAGGACCAATCACAACAAAGGACATCAATCAGCAGGAACCAATCAGCGTGTAGCTTACGAAAGGCAGGTTCGGTCGACCAATATAAACAATGTACTTTGACAATATACTAAGATGGTTTATATCTTTCGAACTGTGTTGGTGGGCCCTAAAAAGGGCCGTTTGTTATTATATTTTATCCGGGTTTTGCCCGAGTCGTACATGCTAAGCGTCTTGCACGTAGATCTCTTATACGTCTTAGCCGTTCACCTACTCGCTGCATTGCTTGATCTGCCTCTCTTCTCAACTGAGGCTGTCTAAACCACCACATTAACTCGGCTAGCAAATAAGCTATGACACATGTTAACCAAGCCATGGTCAGGTTTAAAATGAATATGATCTCAAGTATTTCTATCATATATATACATAATGTTTTATTTCAATCATATCTTATATTCAAAATAGCAATGTTTAAAAAAAGGACTTTTTTAGACTATATTTTATATATTTAATTGTTTGACAATGACTGAAAGTATTTTTTCTTTCGAAAATGTATTGGTTGGCCCTAAAAAGGGCCGTTGGTTTGTCCTGTCTGCTTTTTTCATTCATGAAAACCTCGGCAGTTAGGACAGTAGCGCAGCTTGCGCTGAGCCGGCTTTCGGACAGGATTTCCTGTCATTAATGTGAAAGCCGGCTCATTGGCTTCCGCTCCCCTGTCTTCGTCATCGGATGAAATGACAATCACTTCCTCCTCTTTGACCGGCGACCCAAAGGGCCATACCCTCTTCTTCCTCGGTGATGGTGGTGGCGGTGGTGGTGGCGGTGGTGGTGGCTGCTCAGACCTGGGTGGTGTGGAAGGCTCTGCCTGCGGCTTTGCCTGCTGCCTCTCGTATATCACCTGCTCTTCCATGCTCTCTCCCTCTGGTTCCTGCCGCCTGTGGCTAAACTCTTGGTCAATTAAGTCTGTTAAGTCCTCCATCATAAACTCCATCCTTCGCACCAGTTTCTCTATCCTTCTTACTTTATGATGAATGATTTCCATCGTTTTGTTTTGCTCAATGAACAAAGAATGAATCAAATTCACCAGCGAACCTGCTTTTATGCACCAGAGTCGGATTGACCTACATTTTTTACATAAGACAAAAAGAGCCAATCACGACAAAGGAGACAAATTAGCAGCAACCAATCAGCGTGCAGCTTACGAAAAGAAGGTTAGGCTGGACTCTTTTTTAAATACAGATCAAGTTTACATGTTCAATCATTCTGAATAACCATGACAGGCATATTACCTCCAGCTCTAGCCCAGCGAGTGTTTCGTGATTTTGTTGAAGAACCATGGATCTCTTTGAAACACATCATAGATTTTGAACTGTATAGAGCTGCATTGAGTCATGTCGCTTTTCGGGAAGAATACGACTTAAAGAAGCTGTTTAAACCTTTCAAAGAGGCCGGGAGCATAGTGGTCGCAAACGGGGAAGCTAAATTGAATGTGGAGGCCATTAATCATGAGGATTGGACATTGTATGTCTTCCATAACCCTATCGTACACGCATATCTCAGGGACTGTAAAAACGGAGGAGGACAATGCTATTCGCGTCATTGGTCATTTTCCAAAATAAAAGAAGTAAATGACCAGTAAAGGAATCTAACATAACATAACGGTCCTTTTCAGGACCAACTAAAATAATAAAAGAAAGAAATACCTTTCAGTCATTGTCTTTTTAAACAAATAGTCCAAAACACATACACAAACAACAGTTTAAATCCTTTTTTATTATCACATTTTATTTATAACATGCATTTTTAACATGTCTTATAAAAAATATTCTTATCATAAGTTTTTTTCTATCATTATATGACCTACCGAACACGACTTTTATAAGGTCTACGCTGATTGGTCCCTGCTCTATGGTCTCCTCTGTTATCATTGGCTGATATTTTACCATTACTGTATTAGTAAAGTAGGTCAATCCGATAGACTCATATAAATACAGACCGTTTTTAGACATTCAGTACATTCCTACCGTTCACAGCGTACTGTCAACATCATGGAAAACGACTTCTCGGATCTTTTGACATTAGCTGCAAATACAGCACAGATTCAAGAGGGGAATTTTACAGCACATATTCCAGATGGGGGAAATTATACAGTTGTCACTACACCAACCTACCAGCAACCATGCTAACAGCCACTGCCACAACCACAACAATATCAAGAGTACCAGCAGTTTAAACAGCAGCAGTTAAAACAGCAGGGTCAGTAACAACAACAACAGCAACAACAGCAGCAGCAGCAGCAGCAGGGGCCAGATGCCACAATACTACAGACTATTTTGCAAGAGATGCGTGTCTTTAATACCACCATGAGCCACTTTAATACCAGCATAGACAAGATGGATATGTCAGTACAGAAACAACTTCTGACTCTTCAAACAAGTGTCGCTCATTTGGAAGCAACCGTCACCAAAGAGTCACGCCATAAGAAACAACGTCTGGAGAAAGAATGCTTTCTTAAACTGTCAACAGAGAAAATGGTCATCCCTGTTGAGTTAAAGATGGACACTAAAGAGCAACCTCTCAAGAAAGATAGCGCAACCCAGTTTGAAAGGCAAACGGAAAAGCGACCTCATGGGTTGTACAGTAAAACCATTGACTACGACCAAAATAGTCATCTTAAAAAGCCAAAAAAGAAGTAAAGGATTCTAACATAACGGCCCTTTTCAGGGCCAACCAATACATTTCGAAAGAAATATCTTTTAGTCATTGTCTTTAAAAAAATAAATATATAGTCCAAAAACACATACACAAACTGGTTTTTTAAACCCCTATTTTTAATGATCACATTTATTCATAACATGCATTTTTTTAAACATGTAACATATAACGAGACTTTTTTTCATTATAATTATAACCTACCGAACACGACTTTTATAAGGTCTACGCTGATTGGTTCCTGCTCCATTGTCTCCTTTGTCATCATTGGCTAATATTTTAGCATAGCACTTTAGTAAAGTAGGTCAATCCGATCGATTCTTATAAATACAGGCCGTTTTTAGACATTCAGTACATTCTGACCGTTCACAGCGTACAGTCAACATGAATACTATTCAACCCAACCTGAGAGCAATTGATGAGATGTTCAGACATGCTGAATTCCATATCATGGAAATCAACAGCATGAAGATGCAGCATATTAATGAGGTAACCCGGCGAGCTGAAGAACTTACACAGGAGACACTCAAAGCCATTGGAGAACAAAAATGGCGATGGGACAAAAGAAGACAACTGATGATAGAAGCTTTAAAAACAGCACAAAAACTGGAAGAGGAAAACAGGAAAGAGGAGGAGCAACAACAATTCCTCAACAGGGTTGTGACACTCTTTAGAGAAAAGAAAAGAAAATCTACAGTACATAAACGATTGGGGAAGATCACCATCACGACCACCAACCAGGGTACAGTACGACCTACCCGAACACACGCGAGGCGGTCACAGCCTGAGGTGACCACAGCTGTTTCATCACCACCACCACCACCACGGCAGGAGTAAACAACTCTAACACAACGGTCCTTTTCAGGACCAACCAACGGCCCTTTTCAGGGCCACCCAATACATTTCGAAAGAAATACTTTTAGTCATTGTCACAAATCAAATATTAGTATAAGAAAATAGTCCTAACATATACACAAACTAGCTTAAAACCCCTTTTACTACACATAAAAATCCCCCATACTGCCACTATTTCCCAATAAAAATCCCCCATACTGCCACTATTTCCCCCATAAAAATCCCCCACACTGCCACGATAATCCCCCATATTGCCACTATAATCCCCCATACTGCCATATTTCCCCCATACTGCCAACCTATACTACTAACGCTCCCCTTGTTTAATTTAAGTCTGTATTCTTTGACCGCAAAGTGTCTTTGCGCCTGCTCAAACCTACCAATTTTCAATCGCACATCTCTGTCAAAGTCCTGAAGCAAGCTTTGAGCGTCAGTCGCAATGCTGGTGACTAGTTTCAACAAAACGATTTAATTTGATAGATTTCTGTTGACGCATAAGGTAAGTTTTTTTCAGCTTGTAACCATTCCGGAACAAGTCAAATATATTCTTAACTGAGGTTAATATTTCCCATAACACGATACCATAGGTAAACACATCATTTTTGTTGTATATCGCCGATCACACAATGCCCCTGAATCCATCCTTTTCACTGGTAATAGGCCCTAGAAAAAGCAATAAAATTGTGAACCAGTGTGCTGAGTATGAATCAAGTTCCTCTGATGCAAAGATTTAAAATCAGCTCAAGCATTACCCTTCTGATTTTCTAAAAATGTCTTGTCCAACTTTGAATTTTTTTGTGCAGGGATGCTACTGACTGAATATAGAACATGATCATTGATAGGCAGATTGATCATGCTCTCCACTAATAAAACTATTGTTAAATAACTTAGTCTCAGCATAGCAAGAGTTAAACATACATTTATCTGTAAAGCCTGTGTTATATAAAGACTATATCTAGTGCATTTTACATCATATTACCCCTTGACTTATGCAAAGAGACAGCTGGTGTGAAATATGCACACTATAAATGGGCAATGCATAAAACTACGTAACACTAAAACCGTCCAGAGTAAAATAAACTAAAACTATCACTGAAAGCAATAAATACCATTGCCATGGCCTGGACACAGGATTCTATATATGAATACCACCCAAACTGTTTTCACTGAACAAGCACCCTTTCCTAGTAGTGGTTTCTGTGATATAGCCTGGCACCAAAATATATCTCTGAAAAAGACAAACGGCTGAGACTCAGTGAAAATTGTCTGAACGAGAAGATGCTGATGATATGCTCCAACAGGATTGGTGTCGATTACTCCTGAATTCCATCCAGTAGCTGCTGAGGAATAGTGCAGAGAAAATTTGCTGAGGACATTAACGGGCTGTACCTCAAATAAAGTTAAATTTAGTGCCGACAGTATGCATAAATAGGTTTGTCACCAATTAATCGAGTGTTGGTTTATTGACTTCCAGACAGTGGTTGCTGAGAAATAATGCAGACGAAACATGCTGAATAAAACCTAAGGGTCATAACTCAAAGATTCCAAGCACAACCTGACGGCATAATGCGCAAATATGATCAGTACGAATCAATCCTGTAGAACTTTATTAGTATCTGGCAAAAAGTTGCCTAAAAAAAGGCACTGATATTTATGTTAGTCGCATGTTGAGCATAGATCTGCGCAGACTGTGTAATACTTTGAAGTTGCTCTGACTTGGTTGTGATTTGCAATAGTTTCAAGGAAATATCTCACCCTGTATTAAAGTTATTGATTTCAAGTAACACAACTATAGATAATAATCATAGGCGGATTTGTCCACTGAATGAAACAGTCATTGCTGAACCTAGTACGCTACTATTCAGTTTTATTATTTCCACTTATATAATCAACATGTTTTGAAGAGGTATTTGGAGATCACATAAACTCCATATATCTAGAACTATGAAAATGTGATAAACAGATTCTGGACACATGTGTTTTACAAAAAGCCCAAATTAAAGGAGAATATTTCTAGCCTGTCTTCGTATGGTTGCAATATCTAAAACGTCTTTATGGTGTTTTTTCAAGTAGTTATCGCCTACTTCATGGTACAAAATTTTGGAAATTGTTATATGTGAATATGTGTTTCTTATAAAAAATATCATATGAAGGAAAGAAAAATCATCAAAATATCAGTTAAAAACTATCTTTAAGAAAGTCGTAATGTAAATAACATCTTACAGACAGATATTATTTGTAACTAATCTTAACATCAATGCTACAAGCTTGATGCAGCTATAAGTAAAATATTAATTAAACCAATAAAATGAATCCTCGCAGGACAAAGAACCAGACTCGAACAAGTATTTGCAAAACCAGCAGCAGTAACTAATCTCAATCAGTGTCGTTATCAAATGCAGAAGTTCCGCGTATTCATTCAAGATAAATCATCTGTTAGATGCCGGGACAAAAATCATAGTTATTTTACAGCGTGTTATATTTTTGGCCTGTATTGATTGGAACTTACTTATTCGGACTGTTTCAACATGTTGGTGAACAGTGTTTGGATTGTAGTCCCGGGATTACATAAAGTAAACCCTGTAACAGAGCAGTCACTTCTCTATGGAACTCCATAAATTACCTTGTCACGAGCCATTAAAAGTTACATCAGTTTTGATGATATCAAGGATGATGACTGCAAACACTTGCACGGATTAACTAGTTTAAAGATGTTTATTCTATAAAATGAAAAGTACTTCTAGATCATCACTTATGTCTGTAGGACTGTTTCTGTTGAAAATAAAATCAGCTGTGTCCGATCAGCTTTAATCCACTCTTTTCAGAATAAACAAATCAAGAGTAAGAAAAGCAGTCGCCTTAATCCGCAAAGCCATGATGATGTTCTTTGTTTCTTCATAACCTGGTTTGGACTCTGTCATACCAAGCGTAGTAGTGACTACCACCTGGCATTTTGTAACAATTATGGGCCCATATCTGGATAAAACGATGACTCATCAATACTAATCACATATTGAAAAAGAATGCAGACGATATCAAGACATTCCTAAAGGAAGATGATGCTTTTGCAATTGACAGAGGTTTTCTCGACTCCGTGCGGAGGCAACTACTAGTACGCCCATTGTCTTGAAGACGGGTCAAAAGCAAATGTCTCTTGAAGATGCCAATATGAACAGATTGGTAACCAACGTAGGATGTCATTGCTTTTGTCAAAGAATTGTTACTTTCTATTAGTATATATTTAGTATTACATGTATTCTGTACCAATTTCTAGTTGTGGTTTCAACCTCAACAATACTTAGTTTTATGTTTAATAGTATGACCATCAAATGTAAAGATTTAACATACAAGAACCTTTTTAACATTCAGCAAATATTGTTACATAACGTGACTAGTATGGCTTTCATCTTTGTGTACAAAAAAATCGGAGATATTGCGCATTTTTATATACCTACGAATGTTTATCTGAATTTTCTTTAGTATCTGTGCAGTAAAATTCAACATCCCGTAGCAAAATTTTCGTATCAGAGGAATTTAGCCGTATATTATCTGTCCATCGTGTAAGTAGTGCACAAATGCATATTCATGACATATCCCTACGCTAAAAGTTGAAAAATAGATCCTCATTGCTGCAGTAAAAATGTTTAGTTTTATTGTCGTCATATTTTTCAATGTCACATTGGAAAACACATTAATACACTGTGTTTTGCATTAAAAACCAGAAAAATGATTTATATTTTGCATTAATTTATATTACTGTTGGTTGTCTATACACGGAAGACACAACTGACGTCATCGGCGTCATACAATACGTGACACAAAATAGCGCATTATGCTGATTTTACGTTTACGTTTAAATAAAATTAAACATGATATTTGGTGAAAAGTATAAAATAAAAGGTATATAATAACAGTCGGTTGATCTGCTTTTGTATCTTTCTGGTTAGCTGCATAGATCAGGATCACACTCACGGCTCCGCCTCTCGTGTGACCTGGAACTATACAGCCAACTCAAAAGATACGACGCCGCAGATCATTCGACTGTTATAATATTTCGTATTTATCAAGTATACGTTAAGAAGCATAGTTTATAATAAGTACACATAATAACAGTACATCATATAAATGCAAAAAGGATAAAACTTTCACTATGATGCCACAACAACGGAGAACGCGGTTCCCGCTTACAAATGGCGGACTTTTGGCATGCAAGACTACTTAAGTAATTTTAAAGTTAGAACATATAAAATGTTTCTGTAAATATCACAGTAATGGGTTTTATTTCATTTCAAATGAAGAAAGTTATTCACAAATACATGTACCTATGACTGTTAGTAAAACATCTGAATGTAAAATACTTTGATAGGCAGAAAGGGAGCAATATTTATTGACGGAATTTTCTATTATGCATGCAATAATAAACACTTGTGCTCGAAGTTTTCCAGCATCTGAAAAGATGAAGTGGATCATTAAGGATATTTGGTTGTTTTTCAAAAACAAAAGTTCAAAATAGCTTGATTTGAGTGATTGACTTTACACGCAAACGTTTAATGAATTTAATAGTTCTTAACATTGTTCATTGTGCAACATGTGTGTAATTTTAACAGCCGCCAACACGTTTCTATGCCGTTATTGGAATTATCAAGCAATTATTATCTGCGATCCCTATAATTTTATGGTACTTGACATCTTTTGAAATAGACTGTTACTAAAATGTCATGACACCAATTATCAGATTACCTTTGTTTCAATATCTTTAGCAACTGCCAGTTGTTTTCTGTTTATGAAATCCTTCCTTACATAAATGATTATTCTTATACAAATGTGATGTGATGTTCAGCACATTTATTTAGGCAACACCACAAACATTTCTGAAATTGAGCAAAAAGCTTTCTAACATGTCTTGATGTTTGATTTAGCAAATCAAAATGACCACTTTATGTAGAGATCTTGCTGTTTGATTCTGCACTGCCTGTAAATTGGTACTTGGTTGATTAGAACAATGTTAAAAACTCTTAATAACTGACTGCAGATATACAGCATTTATCTTTTTTCTTACAAAATAACTGCTAAAACGGCATAGAGATGAATCTAGTTAATACTGCTGTAAGAACATTTGTGATTTGTCTCGCGTTTTTATTTCTGTAATATTTAATGAACTATAATTGCATAAAATAAAAATTTGGTATAAGACATTAAACTATAATAACGGCATTTAATGTCGTACTTTACAATACAATTATATTATTAATAATCAAATGGTTATCATTGCTCGGCAACTTTTTTCAGCAGCAAATATTGTCACCACCTATGCAAAGTTATTGTATAATTAATCTGCATTTAGCAGTCACTTGTGAGTGCCATTGGTAACTAGAATATGTTCCCAGATTGTAATTTCTAACCTTATACATATATACTATACATATATAAAATAATGGGTTGCATATGTTAGTCACAATTCTTTACAAGGATTGTGTTTAACTTATATTATCACTTCTGTCATAACAACACTGAAGGACACGCATATATAGTAGTTAATAATAAATATATATTAGAGAGACCATTTAATGTCGTACTTACAATACAATTATATTATTAATAATCAAATGGTTATCATTGCTCGGCAACTTTTTTCAGCAGCAAATATTGTCACCACCTATGCAAAGTTATTGTATAATTAATCTGCATTTAGCAGTCACTTGTGAGTGCCATTGGTAACTAGAATATGTTCCCAGATTGTAATTTCTAACCTTATACATATATACTATACATATATAAAATAATGGGTTGCATATGTTAGTCACAATTCTTTACAAGGATTGTGTTTAACTTATATTATCACTTCTGTCATAACAACACTGAAGGACACGCATATATAGTAGTTAATAATAAATGATATATTAGAGAGACCTACATTGTATTCTGATTTTCATTTAGCTAAAGGTATGCCTAAATAAGGACATTTCGATGTAGTGGTCACCTATTTGCTGTGACTAATTTCATCCAGTCCCTTTGGCAACTGCTGTATGCAGATTAGACGGTTTTAAGTTATGTATTTTTCCTTGTCATTAGTATCATATATTTTAGCTCAGCCACTCTTTTAATAGTAAATTGTGAATAGTTAGTATAGTAACCTGGTTTAAGTGGCCAAATGTGTATTCTTTCCGAATTATTTGTTTGCTTTACATAGGTTGTCATATAAACAAGAAGTATTGAAATAAAGTGCTTATTTTTAAGTCTAACTGTACAAAATCTGATATTTATATTTTTAAAGGTAAATACATTGCAACACTTTCTTGAAGACTACCACTTAGCTAGAATGACTTAGTGGGCTGCAATTGACCAGAAGGACTTGGAAATGAGCGACATACCAATGAGCGACTGAGATCTTTAACTAGATGTGTCAAGGTCGTGATACTTAGATACAAGAATATATTGAAGGTGACCCTATAATCTATATCCACAACTACGTGTTGCATTCTTAAATTCGGAGTCGGCAAGTCTCGTAAAATGTATCTGCTGTGGATAAAGTATATAACTAATGTTATAACAGCATGGAATTGCAGATGCCAAGCGTGTTCAATAGTGATTGGTGTTTGTTTGTTAACACATTTGCTGCTGTAATATAGTTTCTAAGCAGTGCAATACATGATCAAAGTCGTGAATAAATTTGCGTTAAAGACTGGGATCACTACTTGACCGCAAACGACTTACCAAAGGCAAAATACTTTTCATAGACTGTATCAGTGGCCGGCGGTGAGGTAGAATAGTACGTTTTCCGTGATTTATCTACAGTTGGTTTTAATTTGCCCTCTAAGGAGGAATATCTTGTCAAACATTTTGAAATGTGGTTGTGCATTATGAATACATCAATGTGTGTCGTACATGTTTTTCATATTGCTTGCGTTAGCTATTGATAATATTTACTCTGCATAGCAGTTTTAGTGTATAATATGAAATACAGATTAAAATAATTAAGAAATAATCTCTGGCTTTGAGTGCTTTATCGAAATTGAAGCATACCCCGGAGGCGATGTGCCTGGCGGAATAATTCACGAGGGCGAAGCCCGAGTGAATTATTACGCAGGCACATTACCGACGGGAAATGCTTCAATTTCAATACTCCAAGGCATAGATTATTTCGATTCTTATAAGCCGAATTTTTTAAAACTAGATTGACCTGGGTGGTTTTTTGTCCTACTTTCGCTTTTTTGAATATTATAAACAGTCAGACATATACTTTGCACATAATTTGAAGTAAAGTTCTTCAATTATAATTTTAAAAAGGCATGCTTATATATGTACAACCTATTTACAGTCTCTCTCTGGGAGATTTCTGGAAAATTACAAAGCTATTTGAAAACGGGAAAACCTACTTTCGTTTTTGAAATAGCAAAATATAATTTATTAATTCTTTTGTTAAACTCAAATTTTCAACACAATATGATCACATTCAATGCAGTATGTCATATTTTTCCTCCTGAGAAGACGGCCGTTACGATTCCAGATTTTAAAGAATTTAATGCGATTTGGTGTTAGTAATGGACCTTTAAACAAAAGTTTTTCATGCGATTGATGTATTCATACTGATGTTATTTCTAATTCTATATTTTGTTTAGAGCATCGGAGTGAATTAGAAAAGTCGGAAGGAGCTACTTCCATGTCTAAAACTCCGCCTAGTTTTCGAGTGCTTTAATCATATTAAAGCACCCGAATTGACTATAGAAATATACCATAGGCACATAAGAATATAGATTCAATTATGTTCTGCAGAGTATGAACCTTTAATTATTGCTGTCGATATGGAGCGCCATGTTTTTTCTCGGCGAGCACTGGAGGGAATATTTGAAAGAAGCTTTACAAATAAGGCATGCGGATAGTGTCGACACTTTCACATGTAATAATTATCAAAGAATTATTGTCCATATTGTTTTTTCCTCTATAGAAGAAGCTGAACTTATGCCTCAAGGGGTTTGTCCATCGTGCCAGCGTGCGTCCGTCTATCTGTTAACAGTTCCTTTGTAGCAATCTACATGCCACAATAGTCATTTCACTTTCACGAAATGTGCTTAGATAGTTACCCGCGAGATGTAGTTAATCCCGATTTCGTTGTATTTGGGGTCAATGGGTAAAACGTCAAAGTCACAGTGACACGAAATCTTTTCTGCTCAATATCCTGAGATCTATATCACATACAGTCTCACAGTGACCTTCGTAAGCTTTTTTCATACAGTGATGGAGGCAAGGGTACTGAGAGAAGCCATTTCTTGTGACAAGGCACGGTTTGTATGGGTAGTTAAATCGCGTTTAGTGATAACTCTAGTGTTACGATTGTTTTATATCTGTCCGATATCCGAGCGGTCTGATTATATGTAAACTAAACAACAAGAGTTTCTTTATACTTTCATATGATTTTCTTTAGATTATCTGCCTATTGATTAGATACAAATGATTATTAAATATTATCGGAAATTTTCAAGGATCATCTATCAAATTAAAATTAATCCATATTCTACACTGTTCTATGCTCCTATGATAAATGTCGATTCCACGGACGCCGAAGTACCCAATAAATTTTAGTTTCTATAATTTTTAACTGTACTGCCTCTCTTTCATTTACCATAAGATAAACTTCGCCTCACCGTACGCCGAAGTACCTTCGGCAATAGAAGCTATCTATCTGTCACAAATTAAAGATACTATTCCTTCCCAAACCCTTATAGAGTATTTTAAATGCAAAATAAATTTGATCCATGGACGCGAGTCTATGAATAGCCTCGTCAAGAATTAAAATTAAACACGTAATTTTTATAAATCATGAACTTTGATTTGTT
>JAFMSR010000040.1:185822-298322 GCA_022818135.1 Saxidomus purpurata
TATGTTTCTCTAGACACAAATGCATCTGGGAGAAAATATATCCAACATAATTGTCATAATTTGAAAATGCCAGATTTAGAGAAGACTTTCACACTTAGAGTAGATGCTTCTGACGTAGGTATAGGCTCAGTTTTATTGCAAGAGCGGGATGGATAGAAATTACCTGTAGCATATGTTAGTCGAAAGTTGCTACCAAGAGAGAAAGACTATTCAGTTATAGAAAAGTAGTGCTTGGCAATAGTATGGGCGGTGTCAAAGTTTCACATGTATCTGTTTGGTAGGGATTTCTACTGGAAACAGCTCGCTAGTCCTTGACCTATTTGGATAAGGCCAGACTTAGTAATTCAAAGATAATGAGATGGCCGTTGTCATTGCAACCTTATAGAATGCGAATAAGAGCAATTTCTGGGAGAGAAAATGTTGGCGTAACTTTTATAAGCAGGCTTTAAAGGTGGCTGTAAAGTACGTTGTGCAGAAGCAGATTTATAAATGTTGTCCTATCAGTTTGTGTTTTAAAAGAAAATTATAATTTTGATTATCCAAGAGGGGACATGTGTCACAAAGTTGACAGACGGGCCTCGATTTTCATATAAAGATAGTGAAAGCAGTTTTATCATTGTTTTTGTTTTTAAAGTTTGGATGTGCTAATTGCTCGAATGTATTAATTCCCGAGCACAGACTTGTCTACGTGGTGCCCCATTTACACAGAAAACACCTTTGCTGCAGTTGACATTAAGTTCTACTTTAATCCAACCCCGAATTACCGGAGCCTATACAGAGATGTTATTCTGAATGGCGAGGACAGTCTTTTGTTTTTGTAAAACAAATTTCACCGTTAAGTAAGTGTATATGTGTCTTAATCAGGACTATCATTAAGACGTTTTTATAGCCCATTCTTATCAGCCTATTTAATGCTCATCTTTTGTATTCATCTTAGTATATATTCATCACTGTAATTAAAGTTGTAAATTTTGTAAAGTGTTGAGTGTTTGATTACTCTGGCGTTTAGCCCTGACCGTCAATCGTTACAATAGTGTCAGAAGTGGGATATTACACTGAACACAACAGGTAATCAGAACATTTTTATCACTCATGTAGCTGCAGCAGATGTTTTCTTGTTTCTGAGTTCGTTCCTTTTTTTAACTTTTTCATTCTATGATGAAGCCACCAATATGATTGGCTGAGAAAGACAAAGTTGTAAGTCTTTTAGTAAAAGTCTATTTAAAGTTTATTTAGGGATTCTGTCGTCTAACATTTCTGTACCGGAAGTTGATTTTTTTAACTGTACATATATGGAGTTACAGTACTTTGAAATTTTACTCAGAAAGGTTGTTTGCTTGGTGTTTGTTTATCCACTCTTAGTCTTATACATGTTCATTTATGTTATACCTATATAAGGTTACCGCCATGTTCTTTTTACGGCATTAGTCATTACCAAATAGTTTTGACTCGTTAAGGTTGTCACTGGCTACAGTCATAGTGCACTGGGAATGCAAGACAACTTTGAATTGAAACATCAGTATAGTGTGCTATATTTTAATGAGGTTATTTATGAGGTGTGTGTGCGTGTGTGTGTGTGTGTGTGTGTGTGTGTGTTGGTGGTGTGCACTTCTGGGTGCTGTGGGGCTCGTTTTGGGGAGGCTGCGTTTTTGGTACGTGGCATTCCCTGTTTGATATTATTTTTGTTTTTATTGTGTGACTTATACTTAGTGAGTAAAGTATAGTACTTTTATTTTGTATAGGGTACAAGTTGTTGCTGTAGACCCTTTTGTATAAACTAGATTGTTCTAGTATTGTCACGATTGTTAAAGTAGTGTCGCAAGTTGTTATTGGTAATGTTGATGTTGTTGTTGTTGTAGTATACGTTGGTATCATATTAGGTTGACATAGGTATTTCAACATGTCTAGTATAGTTTAGTTAACTAAGAAAGGTGAGAAGCTGGGTTATGATGGTTAGGAGTTACGTTAGTTTGTTAAAGAAGAGCACTGTAGAAAGATTTGAGTATGTATGACAGATTTGACCCGAGTGAGGAGAGTTGATATGAGTTACATAATGATGAGAGAGATATAGAGTTGAGTCCTGTGAAAAGGGAAGATGAAACTTAAAGATAAAGCCTGATTTATCGGTAGAAAGTAAGCAGGGGTAAAAGATTTGTTAGAGAAATTCTCAGATATTTTGACAGACATTCCAGGAAACACGGATCTAGTTGAACATTACATTCAGTTGTCACCTTTGGATCCTTTGAGGATTACGGGTTATCCTATTCCTCTTCATTCACGGCCAGTAGAGAAGGAGGAATGATATAATATATTAGAGTTGGAAGTTATAGAACCCTCAAATACTCCATTTTCTTCTCCTACTGTCCTTATTAGGAAAATGGATTGCAGTATTTGATGAAGAGATGTTTGCAAAACTGTCTAAATACAGACATTTCTTTAAGTTAGATGCATGCATTAGTAAAGGTTACCGGCAGGTTCCTTTGTCTGAGTAGGAAGACACATTGACAGCATTTGAAACCTTGCAAGGTCTGTTTCAATTCCAGTAAACGCCATTCGGATTAGTTAATGCGTCATTTTGCAGATTAATGAGGAAGGTTTTGAAAAAATCTAGGACACTGATGATATCCTGGTATATACCATAACATAGTGTTGAGTCGGTTAAGAGAAGCTAAACTTTCAGCTAGACCGACTAAGTGTTGTATTAGGTTTCAAAAACTAGAGTGTTAAGGGCATATGATAGGAGAGTTCCAAACTCTTGAACCGGTCCCTAGTTAAGTCAAAGTCTTACAAAATGCTAAACAACCAAAGACTAAGAAGGCAGTCCGTTCCTTTTAAGGGGTAGTCGGTTTATACCGAAAATGTATCCCGAATATTGCTGCTATTGCAGTACCACTTACAGGTTTGACGAAAAAGGGTCAGCCAAACCTTGTAGATTGGGACCAAAGTTAAGAAAAGGCTTTCCAGTCTTTGAAGGCTAGTTTGACTGGACCACCTATTTTGAGAATTCTAGATGTAGAGAAGACTTTTAAAGCTACACTATATTATACCTCTACAACCCAGGCTGCTTGCCAATATTAGCTACCTCCATCTCCGGACACTAAAGCACCCACGAGGTATTTGGTTTCAGTAATATTAATGTCCTTAACTCCTAGCAAAAATTTATACATACGTTATATACGTAACACTTAACATATACAACCCAGGCTTCTAGCTAATATACCTACTTCCAGCTCCGGACACTGAGCACCCGTGAAATATATGGTTTCAGTAATATTATAGTCCAAATGTCCTATCAATTTGTAGCATTTTCCCGAGCGAGTACCCTAACTTGATGTATCTCTGCAACCCAATCTTCTATTTTATACCACAATCACTTTCTCCAGACATCGAGGCACCTGCAGGAATATAGTGTCCGTGGTGATGGCAGGCAGACAGTTTACTTCACATTCTTTCCTGGGAAGAACCAGTATTCTCTTTCACTTGTCCCGCACACAATTGGCCGTATCTATTAATTTGCCCGATTTTATATGATTTAAAGGATTATAGGTAATCTGCAACATCTCATTAATTAAATTAACCTATTTCATTACATGTCAAAAAACACGCTTTACCCCTATAAGTAGTTTTAAATACTTCGATCTCTCTAAATGGATGATTCAGTTAAACTCAAAACCACATTTAAACAACTCATGACTTGGTTATTAATTTTATACTTTTTAAAATGCAAATGTTGGATTGGAAATAATGGGAAGTAGCTCAGGCCAAATACTACTATAGTATAGTTTCAAATTACTTCCCTTTCGTATATAGTAAGTCTTAGAGCTTCATATTCAATAATCAATACAA
Source organism: Saxidomus purpurata (assembly GCA_022818135.1). Classification (NCBI taxonomy): domain Eukaryota; kingdom Metazoa; phylum Mollusca; class Bivalvia; order Venerida; family Veneridae; genus Saxidomus; species Saxidomus purpurata. Next base: position 189,669 of record JAFMSR010000040.1, read on the forward strand.
CTTTATACAGAAAACAAATTGTAATTGTTTGTCTTTAAATGCATATTTTAACATTTTGTTTTATCTCGCATGGATGAAATAAGTTTTGGAGAGCAAACATTGTTTTTTTGCAATTTAAACGCGTCTTAAGTACTAGCACTCCTGTTTAATGTATTCATGTTGTGCTCTCGAAAAGTTCAAATTAGAAGTAATTATTATTATATTCCCGCAGAAGGATATACATGTAGTAATGGTCTCCGTCCATCCGTCATTCCTGTATATTTGTCCAGGCTATATCTCAAGAAAAAGTTGTTTCAATTCTTTGAAAATTCATAGACTGCTTCACTTATATTCAAGAGGAGATGCACATATTGTCATTATGTTTCAGTCCAGGGACTTCTTATGAAGTTACTGCCTTTTATTTACTTCTAATGTTTTTGTGTCCGCACTACCTCTCAGCAACCACACAGGCATGAATTAAACAAAAATCGATGGGAGGCATTACTTACGAGAGAGAATGAAGTCCAAATTACCAGCATGTTCATTTATTCGTTGAATTTAGGCCCGTATATATGACCATCTTTCAAACACAAGCCTTGCTTTGGTTTTGGCAAGGGGCGGGCAGGGTTGGGAGGATTTAACATAAAACGCGTGACTGACCATCACATCAATCAAACTAACCAATCTTTCAGCAAAAACGCCATATTTTCAAAACATAAACGAACGGTTTATTTTTGTGTTGACACATATTTCATATTTTTGTAGACTATTTACAAATATCTACAGGTAATTGATTCACATGATATAACTTTTTTATTTTATTGATTGATTGTCTTTTTACAAGGAAGAGTGGTCCGATGAGAATGTACGCGCATCGTGATTCCATTATTTCGCTAGTAATTCGATGTAATTTTGTACTTTCCGTAATGCCATATAATGTGCCCCTGATATTTGCAGCCCAGCTTCGTCGAACGACAACTCCATAAAGCAACAACCTGCATATTAAAGGATACATATTTTCTTTCCCGTTGCTGCAATTATATAAAGAATCGGCCTTTCCAGAACAACACCTCTCTACAAGAAAAAACATTTCAGCGTTCCCAAGGTGGCTCAGTCCTGGTTGCAATTGTGATCACATTTTATAAACTCGTTTCAGTCTATCTGTAAATGATCAGTTTTAGCGGATTGAAAAATCAATTACATCTAAGTTATCTTTTAATGTTGTTCCTTATGACCACTAACGTTATAGCTTAGTTGGTAGAGTGTTCGCCCTGACAACAGAAGGCTCTGGGTTCGAGTCCCGGTGGAGCAACGATATGTTCACAACCTGTTACAAGTAAAGTCCAACGTAAATAACATACGATATGATTATGGCTACTGATTTGGCTCCTCGGGAATGTTTCACAATGTTCTTTCTCTATTAGAAATCGGGACAAGTCCTTAATTCGGAGGGGGTATATGTAGACGGGTACAGGTTCATGGTGATAAATCGTGAGGCTGATTGACAGTATTGCTTGATAGCTCAGTTAGTAGTGTGTCCGCCCTGACAGCGGAAGACCCTGGGTTCGAGTCACGGTCGAGCCACGATTTTTCTCCACCTGTTACACTTGTAACAGTTTTATTTCTCGTAAAACATCACATGCCTCAGGAATTAAATATTTACCTTGTGATCAGTCAAGATTTGTATACTGTTAATTTATTGAATATTCAGATAGGTGGGGTAATTAAGATGTTTTTGCAGTATATATACTTAAGGACAAAAGTTCTGTCCGATTCAAATTAAATTCTAATTGTACGTTACTTTGAATTCTTTATTTGCAAATTTATATTTTGAAACTACTTGCTACATCACAAGGTCTTAAGAATTCTATCCAAAAGCATTCAATTAACCGTGAATTTCACATTTATTTTAATTTTATGTACATGAAGCTTATAATAGTATATATCATTTCAAGTGATTTATGCTACCAAAAGGTAGTCCTATTGAAACAAAAATAATATCAAACAGGAAATGCCACGTACCAAAAACGCAGCCTCCCCAAAACGAGCCCCACAGCACCCAGAAGTGCACACCACCACACACACACACACACACGCACACACACACAACACACACACACAATCATGTACACACACAAACATACACTACCAACACACACAAGCATACAAAGCAAACACACGAGGACAAAACGAACAATTAAAGGAACACAGTGAAAGACGTAAATATTTTGACAAATATACAACATATGTTGTTAAAACGAAGCTTTCAAGATAGCAACATTTACGCGTTTTATGTCGACTGGACGTCAGTAAGCCTACAACACATGTTGCACGTGCGTTAAACGCCCGCGAACATTGTATTCGACATCACGGACATTGAAAATGTGTAAATTGATTCGAAAATAATGATATTCCTATGCTCTCCTAATTATGAATAAAATATCCAATTTCAGTTTTTGTTTCTTTAATGATATTTTCAAAAATGCAGTATGTTTGTCTTTTTTCAATGACCAAACAGTTTACCAATGTTTGAAACGTTTTCGATGTTACGTTTTATCTTAATTTCCAAAAGTCATGCTGATCAACTTATTAAGTCTAGTAATTTGAAACATGCACATAATTTCCTTGTAATTGATAAGTTAAAACTATAAGAAGTAGTTACATTCTAGGATCATTATAAAGAATCATATTTTGATTAAGACTATTCTGACAATAACTTCTCCACATGAATAATCAAAATAATTTGATGACCGAATTGTCCTGAAAAAAAATCACTAAAAGGAAATGAAATACTTGAAGAAAATCGGGCTACATGCACAGTGTAACAGAACTATATGGTAATACGCATGGCTTATGATACCAACATGGTTTGTTATCAGGAGTGATTTCGTAATGACGTTTCACTGGTCTAAAGGTTCGGAAAGTCCATCATATCGTTGCATTTTGTTTATGCATAAATGTCAAATTATTAACGTTGCATACTTCATATAAGTATCGCAAATTAGAGATTTTTTTTCCTTTCAAGTTTAAACGTCATTTAAAAGTAAGTGTTTCAGTGTGGACTTGTACTAAGATGTATATAAGAAAATAGTCATTATCATTTAAAAAGGATGCACAGTCGGAACATACTCGTGAATTACACCCTTATCTCGAGCAAATTCGGAAAAGCTATATGAATAGCCAGTTTGTTCTACAAATGTTTCGTATTGCTGATTTTATTAAGGAAAACATTGTGCAACAGCAAATTTGCTGTGAGCCTTTAAAATCCATAAACAATTTTTATTAACGTTTCAATTTTCTTTGAAAAAAATAGATTAAAACAGAACTTAGGCAATAATGCTTAATGAGAAAAAGCAATATATGGTATATGTATATCTGCTGTTGATATACTCATTAGTGATACTGTTCGTGTTTGATGGATATATTTTAAGTACGGGTACGTCTTATTCATTTTTTGATACTTTTTACGAGTTTATTTTTTAAAACGTTGGTGGATAAGATGATGTGTTTTGAACAAAACATATTTTAAGACAGTCGATTCCTTCTTAATCGTCGTGGTAACATTCGAGTATATTTTTAAAAAGTAATGAGTGAGTTAGTGAGTGAGTGTGGTTAAAGGGAACATCAATACTTTGCGGTAAAATTATGCCGTTTTACGTATTGGAAAGCTGTATTTAAAGGTTGGAGAAGAAAGAGGGGATTACTAAAGATGTAAGTCTTAAATGTTTTTTGTTCTATGTTGCAAAAGAAAGTGTGCATTATGGTTTAAGTTGATTGTATGTATTATTTTACCAGAAATATTATTATGATGTTTGATATCAAAATTAAGAGCAATGTTTACTCAATGTCAGGTGCATTGATAGCACATTCAATAAGTAATTAGTGTATAAATGTAGTGTTTGTAATTTTAGAGTGATGAGTTTATCAAAACGGAGATATATCAAACAAAAAGTGCATACTTTCATTTACAACTGGGTATATTTTTGAGTTTGATTTCCTGCAGGAAAAATAAAATATTTTTTCAAGGGGACACACTGAAATAAAGTTTTATAGGTTTGGCATTGTCATAGTTCTGTCTGGCTAAGTCGAAACCAACAGTCTATAAAACTATAAACTATAAACTCTTTATTGCATAACAAGGCCTCCGGCCCATACACAAGACATATATACATGTACAATAATTGAAATAAAGTGTGAGATATCAGGAAATTTATAAGGTGGTCGGCAGTTCCTTATACCATATATTCAGCTAAAAGCTAATTTTGATAACTTTTAACAATTTTTCATGTACAAACTGATAAAAACTGTTCTCTTTCCTTACCGGCATAGTATATATACATTGCAATATTTCTGATCGTTTTAACATTTTCACTAGACATTAAGTCGTAGAACTTTTGAAGTGAGGCATTTAACGTAAAGTGTTCGGGGACATATGTTGACCTAGTATTAGAATACAGCGGGCAAATGAGTACAAAATGGAATTCGTCTTCAATAAGACCTTCCCAATATGGGCAATCACGATATTCTCTATCAATTCCATAATGCCTACCCTTTTCTATCATAAGACTATGCGGTGAACATCGAAAATTTGTTATACTTGATCTAAATTTTGCAATATCTATAACCGTAACATACTTCTCTGTTTTTTAAACTGTTTTCAAATTTACGTAGTGACATAGTTTACTACTTTCATTACACCTAGACCTCCACATTTGTACATACTGGTCTTTCAACCTTTCTTCGAATTGATATAAAAAGTATTTTGGATATGCAACTTCTTGGCACTCCCATATATAACCAAATCCATTAGTAAATAAACATCTTTTAACATCTGTAACCCAATTCGTATAGCCCAAATTATCATAGTACATTAACATTTCATAACATAATTTTGCGTACCTATTTCTGGGTAAAGTTAACAACCGTATCCAATATTTAATGCAACAGTCAATACGGATATATTCAGTTGACAGAGGTCCCTGTTTCCATTTACAGCATTAGGCTTGATATCCTGTAAGTGATTTAAAACAGCCTCTGTTTATTTTGCCATTTATTGTAGACATTCTTTAGAGTATAGGTCTAGTCTTAGTTGTAAAGGGTATAATGTTTCAACGTTTCGAATTAACCCGCCAATCAAAACCGTCAACGAGGCTTGAGGCTGCTGTTGCACTTGCTGAGGTATATACAGGTATTTCACAATCGGAATTCGTTGACAGCTTTTAAATATATACAAGTGATGTAATTTGCGCTAGTGGATCACATGTGCGTTTCTAAATAGCCAAACACCTTATATATCGTAGCGATTGCTCGTGCTTATATCCAATCCACCGCCTTGTTATCGCTTGTAATGTCATATGATGTAACTTGTTCGTGTGTGTACATGATTTATAGGCAACCCGGTATTCAATTATTGCACTAGTAATAAACTCTGGATTATGTAAATATCTAAAGTTAGTACATAGTCGTAAACTATTCTGACAGCAAATTCATGGGAGAAATTCGTGCGAGAAAATAAGCGGAAGTTTATTGCTGTCAACACGTTTCGTTATAGCGCCACTGCACGAAAGACACTGACCATTTGTCTTTTGACATTCAACATAATTATCTTTTCAATAAAACATTCATAGCGTTTAAGTAAATTCGTGTTGCGATTATTTCTATAACTATAACGAGGATTACCCTAATCAAGATGTAATTTTAACAAGGTACTGTACAACTATTTTATCATTTTTGCTCGGATTTTAACTGATTTTGTAAAACTATCGATGATTCGTCGATTCGTCATATTATTTTTATCGACATAATAATTATGTAATAGTTTTGTGACGAAAATGATACTTACCTGTTTGTTGTCTTCTTTTACTTACCAAAATGACTTTTGCTTAAGTGATACTTACCTATCCGTTTAATAATGATTTCCCTTGCATCAAAAGGAGACGGATACTTACTTGGGTAGTTTGAAGAATTACTTCCCTTGTTTGTATCACAGCATTTGCATACAAACAGACTTCCAAGAATTTGTTAATACAAGGCACCGCTTTGTTTCTAGTAGGTATCAAACGATCTTTAATGATTATTTCTGTTGCTCACTATTAATTACGATCGATTATAGACACTGTTACAAGGTAGTAGTCCAATAATACCGGTTTCTAGTTCATCTTATTCATTGGACGCTTATGTCATTTATAGGACTAATCTTCGTCATTTCAGAGGCTCAATAAAACAGCAGGAAGGTAATGTTAGCCAATCGTAATGCATATTATATGTAGCAGTTCGGTATGATGTAAGGATGCTTTTCATTGGTTAAAGTAAGGCATGTGCCGCTGCTGCAGGTATAAATACAATAGATTGAACGTATTAGGCAGAACAAATGATTCAAATAATTACATTAATGACTGTGCTTTTTCAACAGTAGTAGACCGAACTGGCGGCCATTAGCACCCTGCTGATCGGTTAATCATTTTTGTCTCTCCGGCTCCATGGGTTAATTCGCTATCCGATTTTTGCTCCTAGCTCCGGTAGTAAACAACCACTAGTACAAGTCTCTTTTATAGTTTTCATTGTACACCATTATAATTAAAGAAGTAAGTTAACAAGTGCCTGTGCGGTTGCTGGCTTTTTGGCTTTTAAGGGGTTTTTTATTTTCAAAATTTCAGAGTAGGAACATAAGTCAAACTTTCATGCATACTTTTAACTTGCTCAAATAAGTAAACCATCTTTTCGGACAACTTTTATTCTATCATTCAGGACAATTAAAATTTTTATCATCACGAAAAGCTAAGCAAAATAAAAATAGGACACACTTTATTAAAGGGTTTTTACTTTACAAAACAACACATAAACATCTAGTATCAAATTTTCTAAAACTGTTAGACTACCACGATCCAGACATACAACTAGGTCAATCACACTTAGATCTCATTGGTCCCGTGTTGGTCTACTATTTGGTAACCAATCAAATACACCTTTGGCTATACTGGCTGGAAATGCAGTCAGGTAAATTTCTCCTATTTCTGACTTCAAATTTTATTTTTAGGCATGACGGGAGACATGCCGGGGTCTCATCCAAATATTAAGCTACGTGCTCTTTTGGACGGACCTTGAAAACACCTATTAGGCAGAACTGCGGTGGATGTCGAAGTGAAAGGTCGAAAGCTGCCTACTGAATAATTATAGTGACTTTGTTCCAGATACACTCAAAGGGCTCAACCCGAGAACTGGAAGCATTGTCTCAGACATATAAGCCTTTTAGTTCTTTTTAAAGCATAGTGCTTTAAACTGGGGTACAGTCTTTGGTTGTTAAGTTGTATGGGTTGCTATATAAGTTAGGTGCTGAAACTATGCAGGGATAGTTGTATCCTTATTGAGCGTATCATATAAGACCATAGAAACACTGTACTAAACGGGTATGTAGGCTTAATAAAATCATAAAATCATTCAGCAATCATTGGTATTCAATCACAAGGCAAAGCAGCCTAAGGAAAATTCGTATATCTATAAAATATTAGTCTAGGCTATCTGACTATTGTTTAGATTTCTAGATGCTACCACACGAATATTTAGACCCTAAAAGGAAACAGGCGCTCGGAATCGTTACAGTTTACCGTTTAAAGTAATTGATGTTCCCTGTCCTGTAATTGCTCCTAATAAAATTTCCTTATACCTTGTCTACTGCACTTAGAAAATAATGCCGTGAGAACAGCAGACAAATTATGTCCTTTCCGTCGATAAAATATAATCATATTTCGGATTTCAGGTGTAAACTGTCTTCCATCTATCCCGGAAGTTGTTCTTGCTCGATTTGCACTGACAAATGAATATTAATAAAATGTGAAGTCAGTATTTAATTTCTTTTTCCGGAGATGTACACGCTAAGTAAAACAATTCACGAGTGAATAAAACATCGAATCGTGTACCGTATAGGCCTATCGTGCACCGGGAATCGTGTATCGTATATCGTGTATATTATATCGTGTATAAGTATATTGTGCACGTTGCTCGATGAATCAATGATATGATATGATAGACGATATACGACTGACAAACTACACGATGAGCGCACACATGTTATACGCACGTTACACGGACGATATATAATTTTGACAACTGTTACGTTCCGACTACTCTACTCCGATTAGTTCACAAACTGTAGCACTCCGAAATGTTATTATAATGAATGTCATTTAACTGGAAAAAGTCAGTCCTTGAGTGAAACTAAAAAAAAACTAATTTGCAGGAAAAACATGACAATCCTATTCTAAAACAACAAGGTATTTTATTGGGACTTCTTTTACAGGACTAACACAATATTTTTCTTCATGGTAGGAGCTTTTCCTTCCACTTAATCGTAATAAGTGAAATATACTACGTGTCAGCAATCAATTACTTAATAGGAACAGTTAAAAGCATATCAAATCATTAACTAAACGGCAGGAAAATGATAGACAATATCAACAGACAGGTCAATTATATTTCGTAGCCAGTTTATTCAAGCATTCGCTATTCACAAAATATGATATCAATTCATAGCCCCTAAAGACAGCTTATCTGATAGTAGCGTCGCTCTTAATGAAATGTCACAAATTGGAAATAAGGAAATTAAAATAAAATTTATATGTGACATATCTTAAAGGTGATCGCAATTCGTCTAGTACATGTATTACACATTTTAGTATAGTTAATTGTATAACCAGTTATATCAGAAATTCATATCATGAAAATAGTTATAATAGTAACAAATACAATGATTATACATATTTGAGATAAAACAATCAACTTCATAATGGAATGGTGGTTCTAGAGACTAATCTTCAATGTATAAAGAGGAACGGAATTTTTTATCGTCATTCAGATCAACGACACAGAACTTTTCCAGTGTAAAAGGAAACAAGTGACAGTGTATTGGTTAAAGACAAGACAGTGTGTTGAAAAGTGTTTACAGAGTTGGTTAATGGTACCACATTTGGTATAACGTGTTGTATTAACTGTTGGTGAGATTAGGCATATATTTAAACCTGGGTCACTTTTTTGTTCCATCTGCTTAGGTTTTACTTGATAAGGGATTTACTAAGATTAATAAAAATATAAGATGCCAGTGTCAGTGTCTGATATCTAGACCAGTTGATACTTTAAATAAGAAATTCTGTCAGGCCAGTTATAAGAACATAAGAGCAGTTAGGTGCATTTAATAGTTTTACATTAAGTAATTTTACAGTTAATTGCACTATTTAAGTCAGTGATACGATCGTAAAAAGACAAGAGGAAAAGTGAATCTAACAAGTTCACGAGTTGCGGATAAGGCCTTATCCACAACTCAATGGACATGGTAGATTTATTATCTCACCGTTTGAATCGCATTTTCACACATGTAAGAAGAAACCAGTGTAAAAACAGGATTGGGATGAAAAAACGAAAATCAACTTTATCTCGAATTTTATTTCAAAACTGCTGTAGATGGATAGAAACTGATCCAAATAAGAAAACGAATACCCATAACATTATGTTTATTTCAAAAAATAAAATTTTACAGTCATTTTTCGATTTTTATGTGATGTGGTACCTGCTTATAATAAACGTAAAATTAGTCTGGTAGCGATGAAAGATAAGCAGTGAAGGATAAGGTTATCTATCACCGGTAAATGCGCATAAATATATATCTCATAGGTGAGAAAAAGTGAATCTAACATGTTCATGAGTTCTGGATAAGGAAATCCAACCCGAGGGTTAAAATTCGTCCCAAAAACGAGATTGGGATTTCCTTATACACAACTCAATGGACATGGAAGATTTATTATCTCACCGTTCGTGTTAATCGCATTTTCACACAAAATACAAAAAGAAATAAGTGTAAATACAAGATGAGGATGTAAAAATTTAAATCAAATTTTCTCGAATTTTGCTTCAAAAATGGATGGGAAATACTCTAACTAAAAAAAACACCCATAACCCTATGTTTATTTAAAATAAAAATAAATTACAGTCACTTTTCGATTTTTATGTGATGTGCTGGCTGCTTGTTATTTAGGATAAGGTTATCTATCACCGATAGAAGCGTGGAAATATGTATCTCATAGTAGGGAAAATATTTACAGAATTAGTTTTTTAATAACATTGAGGTGGTTTCACGCTCATGATAAAAGATCCACAATATCAATTAATATCTATCAGACTATCCTTTAAATATTCTTTTTGTCACTCTTCAGTAAGTGGTAGTGTAATGTAGACCTAAAGTACATTTTTTTGTACATATCTGTTGTGCATCTTTTGAACAGATTCCTTGGTTCTGGCTGTGTTTTATTGCAATCAATTCGGTTTTGATCTTAGTTTTTTTATTCTGTGTATGGTTAGGTACTTTAATTGGTTCTCAGAGGTTTGAGATCACATGCAACATCCTTTCAGCTCATAATTTCAGTGGTTCCTAATTCCTGTGTTTACGGTCAGCTGATTCAATTACCTAAGCATTGTTTGACATTAATGGCCTACATTTTGTAGGCATGTTTACATGCATTTGAAAAGAAAAAGATACATGTATCATGTAGTATGCAGGCATACATAGATACATGTAGACATATAGATTTGAAAGATAGTCAGTTTAAAATATAGTGAAGCTTTGTCTGTACATTTATAATTATTTTACTTTTGTTTATAATGAGTCAGTTAGATGTGATCAATATACTTGAATTGAAAAGTGAAAGACACTGAATTGAATTGAACAGTGAAAAGTATGTATTGAATTGAACAGTCAATGTGAAAAGAAAATCTTTGAACAATTCAGGAGTGAATTGTTCATGTTATTGAAACATTTGAAGAAAATAATTGATTTTTTTTCAGAAAACATGTATTTAAAATGTGTCACTTGAGGTTAGAAATAAAACCTAATGCTTATCAGCAAGACATTTAGGTAAATGAAATGTGTATTGGAGTTTGAAGTTAAAGTGATACAACTAAGTGAACTCTTATAGCAAGTACATCACTGAATAAACGAAGAACGATAAAGAGGACGAATTGAAGGAGAAATAATTTAGGAAAATGGAAAAAAAATTGTGCATTTATTGTGATTAAATGTAATGAATAAGAAACATTGAGAATTGAAAATGACGTCAGGAAAAATGAAGGATGATGTGACTGAGGTAGACCTGAAATTGCTAATAGCTATAACGTCGGGAAAAGGGAACATAAGGAACACAACTGCCAAAACTAGTTAGTGCTTCCGTTACGGGGTCCAATTTGGGCACATCACAAAACAAAAAGATCCTTAGGGGCATCTACCGAAGCATCTATCGGGAGTAAACAACATTTATACAACTGCCTAGTTCGATAGTGGATGCTTTATCAGCAGTATTAGTAAAAGATTTTATGATGAACAACTTAGTGAAATTGAAAAACAATCACTCACGCAGATGGGGTGATCTACCATATTTATGCTACATTGAAGCAACACTGACAACTAGTGGTATTCCAAAATCTACTCCACAACAATTTCTTTTCTTTATTACTACAGAAACTTAGTACAGTGCCAGAACACCAGTTATTCTTGGTATGGAGCGGTATGAGGTTCAAAATTATAAACCACATGTTTAATATATCAATATTTGTTACTGCCTAAATGCTATCAAATTTGGCTTCTTGTATTACTAGCTATAGCAGATAGTAGTAAGGTCTTATTTCCTATTGCTTTAAAAGAAATTTTAGGTGTGAATTTCTTATATATTTGTCCAGAGATCCGTTTTGTCTGGTTTGTCAAAATCACATTGCTAAATCTAAATTACTTTTTGTTAATTTGCTACATACACTTAATACATTTAATCTTGATTACACAGTTTGGATTGGACATATCGTGTTATAAACTCCGATTGCTTTACAGTAATTGCAATCCGCCAATCCGCTACTTGCCAAACTAAATTCGCTTACGAAACTAATGACTAGCTTTACGTGTTGTCATAGGTCATGTATTTAAAACACACATCAATATAAAACATACTAGATCTATATGATTATAAATCTATGAAATGTTGCTATTGCTATATCATTAGATTTTTTAAATGTTGAAGAAACAGTTAGATCGACACTTTGCGATTTTTGTTGTACCTGCCTGTGTTTCACAGTGGGTCTATACGTTTCATCGAAGCCGGCTCACGCCATGTTTGTGTCAACGCTCCTGGAGAGCTTATGTTGTATTGTATTGTTTCCTATCGCACGGACCTATGTGTATATGTCCATTCTTATAGCTTGAAGGAATCCGGCGCATTGTCAGCAGTCGGGCTTGGATATACCGGCGTACGGCGGGCATTCGCCTACGGAATATATTCCGGCGTCTATACTTTCGGCGGGAAAACGTTTTATTCTTGCTCGATATTCTGAAGAAAGAAGTTTGTATCTTATCGAGTATTTGGACTTAAAAGATTAAACGCAGGTATGCATATCCACCAAGATCACATCGTGTCATAGATATATATATATATATATATATATATATATATATATATATATATATATATATATATTTATTCATAGTTAACTTTATCCATATTGGTTTCTCTGAAAACACTCTAACCTCGGGGTCAACTCGTACCTAAGTCCACTGTTTACCATATCTCATAAAATTATGAAGACATTTGCCACCTTACTTAAATAATATCTGATATGAAAGTTGGTCATCATTACTCAGATCGGCCATAAAAGATAACTGAATTCATTAAAATGTTGTATGTGAGTGTTTTCAATTAGAACTTTTATCTCACAAGCATGTTTTGTGCAAGTTGCTAGATCAAGCTAATTAATATCACTTTGGTTACTTCCAATCTGCCCTTTCAAATATGTAGAATGTCATATATTGGCCCGTACAAATATGTAGAATCATAGTACATCAATTTAAAACATATGTCACTATCTACTAAATGATCTGGCACCAGAAGATAACTTTAAATTAGAAACAACTCTAGATGTATAATTATGTAATCACAATAAAAACATAAATAATAAGCTAACACACTGACGCACACGAAACTTGTTGATTATTGTCTCATTTGGGTAGCGATAATTTACAACGACACCGTTTCATTTGGAGCTAGCAGTTATATAGTTTCGTAATCGAATTCAAGTTAAGCGTATTGCGAATAACGTATTGCAATAACAGGTAAGGTAATGTGATTTAGCAGATACCACAGTAACGTAAATCGCGTAGCTAGATCTAAATGCAAATTGAAATAAGAATCTTCGCAAATTTAAACATTACATCAGTAAAATAAATACCCAAATCAGCATAATGATTAATAAAACGCGATGTATAGTTTTGAACCTCATACTGCTCCATATCTTGGAACCGATATTTTGCAGATTGCAAAAAAAAACTTCTGTGATACATTACTCAAAAAGGGAAGCTTACACACGCCGTGGTACTTAAGGTGTTTGACATAACAACAGAGAGAACACAAAATAAATAAAGACAAGATAGCAATTGTTAGCTATTAATGAAACAACGTATTGATCTGACAAATGATATTCCTTTTAGACAACGGCATCGACGCATACAACATTCAATGATAGATGAAGTTAGAGCAGACCTTGAACAGTTACTAGCAAATGGCGTAATCTTAAAGTCTTCATAGGCTTCCAATATTGCACATAAAAAGAATGGAAAACTGAGGATGTGTGTGGATTTTCGCATGTTGAACAAACGAACTGTTAAAGATGCCTATGCTCCTGCGAAGGATGGAAAAAATATTTGACTGTCTTGGTTTGATATTATATAGCGCCCTGGTCGCAAGAATGTTGATGTAGATGCTTTGTCGCGTTACCCACACTCACGAACATCAGATGCAGATGAAGAGTATGTTAAAATAGGCAATGATACAGTGAAAGCCATTTGTACTTTTATACAAGGAGATCAATACATTCAGATTCTTCCAGCAGCAGCAGTAAACATAATTGAAGCAAAATATTTGCCTAGAACGACTTTCGCACAAATTGAATTGATATATATTAGGAGACACCAGAGAGAGGACAAACACATAAGAAAATGGGTTACGGCTTCAGTGGACCGGAGAATTCCTCGTCTAAGTTATATTTCAAAAGAAGATAGTGTAATGAAGAGGTTTGTCATAGCTTGAAGAATATTAGAGGTGTTCTCTACAGAGAAATCATCATCAATGATGGAAGGACATCACAGTTTATTCTTCCAGAAATTTACGAAAAGACAAAAAGACAACGGCAATAACTTCACAATAACGCTCTGACGAAGACGGCAATTTTGAATCTACTCTCATAATAAGACTTTTGTGACTTGTTTGGTACTGAAAACTCTAGAACAACGCCTTACCATCCCAAAGGAGATGAACATGTGCCATACACAAATGATACCTTTCTAATAACAGTAATGATAAAACATATCTAATGTAGATACAAAATATGAAGATAAGACAGAACATGAGACGGATAAAGTGAAAGAAGAAATAGAAGTTATAAATGAACCTAAAAGTAAAACAGATACTTAAGAAGGATGTGCTATAGGTAGTCAGACAACCAAGTACAGGAAGGACAGAAGCAAACATTAACTGAAACAGAGAGGAAAAAGACATGAAGATGTAAAAGAAAATAAGTCAAATAATTGGAATATAGAATCTGTGAAACACAAGAAACTACAGGAGAAACGAGTCGATGAAAAGAAACCTCCAAAGCCTCCTCCAAACAAATCAGAAAGACCAAGTAAAAGACATAAGTGGGTGGAAGATTTTCATGTGCATCAAGTAACTAGAGCAATATATAACAGGACATATGCATTAAATCAATTGTTAAATTCAGGGATTCTAAATACTTGGAGTGCAGATATAGCCAATAGGCTATCGGAAGCGGTTATGGTGTTGACTTTGTTGGTTTTTTACCATTTTTTATTTGTGTTGAACTGATACTGTTATAGGAGCAAGTAAAGTTTTGTGATGATACTAGCATGATCATCAGTTACCATGTACACTGTTATTATACATGTATATAGTCATCACATTTGCTTTTTCTATTTTTTCATTTAGTTATGCCGAGAATACAAAACAATTGCGAAATATGAGGTGGTACAAATCTGGAATTGTTAAGACGAAATTTTAAAAGGTGGGGGGAATGATTAACATTATATTATTCTGTGAGATGTAATACACACTATATTATTTAAGTGAAATGTATAAGAATTCAATGTAATGCTGATAGACACTGTGAAAATTTACAGTGAACTAATTAAACTGTATTCATTAAACAGTTATCTTGACATGGAAACCGAGAGAATGACACCTGATGGATGTTGTTGTTGCAAGTTTTGATTTGTAAATGTAAATTTTGTTGCTAAAAACAGATTTACAGATTGGTATTATTGTGGAATGATTGGACATCATTTTCTAAAGAGGGGGAGAATGTATCAGTGCTGTATTTTATAACCTGTTTATAGCATTTTTCCTCCTTGTGCTCTTTACCAGTGTCTCAGTTCAGTGTTGAATACACCCTTAATTTATTGAAAACGAATGAAGTAAAGTGTGAATTCTAGAACTCCGCTTATTTTAGTCTTAGGTCACATGCCAGTTTAAACCAATGGTCGATGTGTGTTTGTGGTCACATGGTTATCATGTGATGAAGCGTGCGAGAGTGTCAGTCATGTTTTGAGTTGGAAAGCAGATGTAGTAGAGAGATGATTGTGATTTGTGTAATGTCTATGTATCAAACGGGATAGGTTTTCACGCTGCTGTTTTTCTTTATGAGTTTCGTCTGTCATTTCTTTGTTTTTGGAAAAATGTGTATTATTGGTCCACAACTGCCATTTTCAGTCTGTATATCTGTCTTACATTATGCATAGATATGACAACAACTTTTAACAGCTAACAGTTACTGCACAATGTGACAGAAATGTGTGATGTGTATTTTGTGGTAAGAATGGTTTGGTACATGTAGAGACAGTGAGAACATTAAATTAGAGACGGCTATATATCTTACGTATAGAATTTAACGGAACAGGAACTAAATGTATATGTTTTATGTCAGTTACATTGATTTTAAGATTTGTTGATATCTCGTAATGTTTCGTTAATTTCATTTTATATTAGGAAATCTATCAGAGCAGTCGATCGTCAGGAATAAGTTATATACGAATGAGTAATCGTTAATTATTGAATCAATGTTATTTTGTTATACCGTTGTCTGCATGATATCGGAGTGAAATATCATGGAATACTTCTTTTTAATTTTTTTTGATACATGTTATAGTTCCATACTGTTATATGGTACAAAACAGGTGTATTGTTGACTGTAGATCATGGTTACTTTGCGGCATACGGTGGTGTTCGTAAACACTGTTACCTGATGGATTGATTATTACGTGTATCGAAAAGATAATTAATATGTCACTATTGGTACAAGACTTTTAGCAGATGGATTGATTATAACAAGTAACAGAACGTACATATACTGAACAATATAAGTAACTTCCGCTGTGTTTAAGTGCAGATGTACGTAAATATGAAAAGAAAAGTTAAATTATTTTTACATGTATTCCAAGAGTATTTCATTGTGAATTTGTGTGTAAAATTGCATCGCTCTACGTTCACGGAAAACTGATGAAATGTTTGGTTAAATGTGGTAGGGGTCGTAGACCAAAATCACACATTAATACTGGGTATGGCCACCTTGAGCATCGAGTACTGCTTGACATCGTTGGCGCATAGAACCGACAAGTGTGTTGATTTCGTCAAGTGGAATGTTGTTCCACCCCTGGATTATGGTTTGTGTAAGTTCATTCATGTTCGCGGTGGAATAGGGCGACGTCTTACACGCTGGTCCAAATTATACCATAGGTGTTCGAAACCTGCTACATTGTATCACTTCGATGAATAGAAAATCTTGAATCGTCGGAGAAGAGAACGCTATTCCATTGTTGCCTTATCCAGCGATGATGTGTACGTGCCTTAGTAACACTATTTACGCGGTGACGTCATGTCAATACACAACCAACGTAAGAACGACGTCCACGTAGACCACCCTCGCGCAGACGATTGCGTACAGTTTGGGCAGATATTCGGTTGAAATGTGTGCCAGGGGTATTAGCAGCAGTGGCAGTGGCAGTTTGGAAACGATTGCATAGGTGTGTGTTCATGATATAGCGGTCTTGACCAGGCGTTGTGACCCGCGGACGTCCACTACGTGGTAAATCGTCCGTACGCCCTGTTGCTTGAATATGTTACCTAAGGTTTCGAATATCACGGGTAGAACTGCCAACAACCCTAGCAACCTCATTCGTCGCCATACCAGCATTTAGCATGCCGATGGCACGTTTACCCTAATTCGGTGGAATTTTTAGACATATCAAAAAGAAAGAAAACTTAATGGAAAAAAAACATTTTCAACGTCTTTTTCTTATTGACAACAAAGTCTATAAAATCAGACTGAAATGTTTGATTTTATAAACATGTATTATACTGGTCCGTGCATGCACGAGAAAATCGATTTTTATTTTTTATTTTTTGTGTAATGCGTACAATCCAATTATAATTGGTTTTATTTGACACATAATCGTTCGTCCGAACATATGTAGGGCATTGGACATGTTGATTTCCTTTTATAACATTAAAAGCATATGTATAGAAATCGGAAGTGTCTTTTTTTGTTCAGTATACATATGTTGATATATCGTCACCTTGGAACAAAAGTCATGTCACTGACATTTTTGCGAAACTCACTTTTTAGCAATTTAGGTTACAAATATCAATTCAAAAAGGAATATCATTTTTATGTGAGTGTTGTTTCTGGCCATTGTTTAGTTGGATAAAATTATCAAAATCATTAAAACAATTAATGAATAATTCCTTTTCATATCATGCAACAAAACATTTTAACTGAGAAACGAAAAAAATGCAAATCCAAATTAAATATATAAATTTACAAAACAATGAATGCCTTCAATTAATGTCCATTATTGGTCAATTATCTGCTCATTGAATCATATGTCATGATATGCGTCCGTTCCGTCTATGTGATGCAATAATGCGAAGGTATGAGGTTATTGCCAGAAAATGAATGATAATTTCAAGATGATGAAATGGCTCGAGTGAAAACAATCCCGAGAATACCCGGACCTGTTGCTTTGCGTTGTTTTTCCACTGAATTCAACACAATCTGTCGTCATCACAGGACTAATAATGGTACCAATAATTCTGACTATGTAGCTTTGATTTATAAATCTTTATCGTTGTTAAAATAGGTTTTCTTTAGGAGATTATCTGGCTGTCATACCAGGACAACATTATTTCCATAAATGAACTCAGAGACATATCACCAACTAAAATATTGTTAGTTTCTCTAATGTCATAAATAGGAATTAAACCACTAGTATCCTTTAAAAGATATATTAAATAATTTCAAAAAAATATTGTATAGCAAATTCCTACTGTTTATAATGAAATTAACTTTTTGCAAGTGACTGACAAATGGAAATGAAAAATGTAAATTTAATTAGCATCTATAGGAAAGATTATAGAACATCTTCGGTGAATGTAAAGTTTACATCTTGGTAACTTTTTTTAAATTTGATATAGATCTTTACTGAATTGATTTAGGTTAGACTTAAACATTGTAACAAAGATAATGATTGAATCTCATTTGTTGCAAAGTTTAGAATCAGAAACACTTACTCTTCTGGTGTCAATTATAGCCCATCATTACCGGTACAAAGATACGCCTTTAGAAGAACAGCTTAAATTTATACGTCAACTTATTTTTATACACACGACGTTATTTAGAATTTTAAAGTTGGTAGCGAAAGGGTTTACACTTTGCTTTTATAATTAATCTGCTTTAAATTATCGAAAATCGAGTAAAACATACACAACGTCATTATGGCATTGCTCGTAGCATTGCTTTCGCACGGTATACTTTTAGATGTTAAGTGGCTACAAACTATAGTATACAAAATGCTTTGGCATCCAGGTGAACATTTAATAATTGTTTTACTTTAATATCTTTATGAGCAATTTTTGCAAACAATGTTGATGTTGCAAGAGAAAGAGATTTTATTTTGAACCTTTATTGAAATCGGTTACTTCAATATTCTTGTAAAGAAGTTTAACATACGTGATAAATACTTCACACTTCAGTATGGTATGAAACAAATTAACAGGATATAAACAAATCAGTGTCTCCTGTAAAGTTATAAGAAGTCAGTTACAGTACTTTTTGCTGCCTAGGTGACGTATTTTTTACATTTTATTGTGATGTTTATTCTAATTTTATTTTCGCTATGCATAAGAGTGTGTGCAAAGTGCATGCTCCAACGTTGGATTCATAGTGTCATTCTGTGAGATACTAAATCATCTAATGATTACTTCACGAGTAATTTTCGGAAAATTACAATCTATGTTGTTTTCATAACATCATCAATAAATGAATTTAGAATGGATAAGGGAGTGTTCAGGGTTATACCGTGAAATGCATGTTGAGCTGTTAAAATGAATGCGTGTTTTACAAGATTTTTTTTCAAAATATGGACTGGAGTAAATTTAATTTAAAATGTGTTACGGACTGTCAGTACGACATTAAAGTTACTAGATCTACGAAATGCTCCAACAGAACCACTTGAAAGCAGGAATTACAGGTAAATCTTTCATATGCTAGATCTAGATTTTCAACTTTTTTGTACATTTAGCACTATATTTTGTTATTTTATGACATCATTAATAATCCTACCTCTGATTATAATATTAAAATGTCCCAAAACATTGTATGGAAAACACGTGTAAACTTTGGCGTTACTTCTCTGAAACGGAAAATAAACGTCAATGGCGTCCAATGTAAACAATTCCATAGAAAAAATAAAAGTCAGAATCTATACAAATCGGCGTGATTGTTTCAAAAGCGCTTAACTGAAAGTGACATATTTGTAGATCACAAAACAGGTAAAATCTTTACGAGAACCGTCCAATTTTTTTATAGGTCATGTCATAGTTATGGTTCGCCCATACACGTGACGTTTTACATTGAGTTAATAGGGTTTTAAATGTAAGCATTTAACATGAAAAGTAAAATAGCAGTATGTGATTTGTCAACAATTGCTTAAAATCGTTGATTGAGCGATAAACTATGACGAGAATTCTGATATGTCTACGGTATATTTCTATAGTCAATACGAGTGCTTTAATACCGCCTCGATAGCCTAGTGGTAGAGCGTCCGCGTTATACCAAAGACGTAAAAAAGTGGTGCCAGTAGCTCCCTTGCTTGGCGCTCAGCATTAAAATGGAAACTGGCTTCTCTTCTCTCATACCTTCAAGGCGATGGATACTATCAGGAATGAGGTGTCGAGAGTGATTAATATAAGCTGGATAACTTGTTTCACAATCAACCTAAAATAAATTAGTATAAACTAGTGCTTTAATAATAGCACGCTTTAATAATATTGAAGCACTCGGAAAAGTAGGCGGAGTTTCGGACATGGAAATAGCTCCTTCCGACTGTTCTAATAATCGAAATAATCTATGACTTTGAGTGCTTTATCGAGAATTGGTAATGCGCCTGCGTAATGATTCACTCGGGCTTCGCCCTCGCAAATATTTCCGCCAGGCATATCACCTCCGGGGAATGCTTCAATTTCGATAAAGCACCCAAAAAAAACAAAAATAATATCAAACAGGGAATGCCACGTACCAAAAACGCAGCCTCCCCAAAACGAGCCGCCATAGATTATTTCTTAAATATACATAAGGCAATGTAGCCGTGTTGTTGATATTCGTTGACATTTTGGGTATTTCGTCTGTATTATATCATGTTAGCAGATTTTTATTTAGGAACTGATGATTTTGGTCTTATTTAATATTGTGACATAGTGTTCCCTGTCTTAAATATTGAAAGATTCCGTCTATGTTTTATTTATTAAACGGCTGAACGTAAGCAGACATTCAAATCCCCTTATGATACCTCAATGTCACTTCGTCCCGTCACAAATCAGCTCGGACTTATGCATTGACGTAGTGTACGCTACGAACAAGGTCACGTTGAGCGTGGGGTACAGTAACAGGATATGCCAAGTGTATATTACCGGCTCGCCCGTAAATATCAATACAGTAAAACTTCGTTAGCTCGAGCATCGATAACTCGAGAACCCCGGACTCCTGTCGGTCCCGGCAATTTGACATCTATGTTAACTAGAAAATAACATGGATTACTCGAGCATCATAACTCGAGAACCCCGTATAACTCGAGGAACACCTGTGGTTCCACCAGGTAAATTTGTTACTAAATTACCTGCGGCAATTCGAGGTCACTGATTATCAGATTTTTCTCACCTCAAATGGCGCATCATTATTTTGACACGTCATGTTAAATATTTCTATTGTTAACTAATTGTTCTTGTTAATTATCCATTAATCGGCCGTTCAGTGGCCAAAGTGTTATTCGCACATTTATTTTTTTTAAAATCATTTGTAATTAAACCTACTTGTTACTTTTATTGAATAAGAAGAAAATAAAGAAAATTATGTTTGCGAGTTTTTAATTACGAGAAATTAATGATGAAATGTAAATTTTGAGTCTGACTAGGCTTTTGATGATAAAGCTTGAGAGAAAATCCCAAAATGCATATTCTTTCGTTTGATTTATATAACGTCTACGCTAACTGAAAGAAATGTGTTTATCTTTGTTTCAAAGCTGTTTGATATCTTTTGTCTATGCATATAGCGATCTTTATTTATATGTTGATACATTCCTTGAGCGATAAAAAGGATATTAACTGTCATGTGTTTCTTTATTTAACTCTGTCTCAGATGACATTTACAAAAATCATATTGAAACGTGTTTGTAATGCGTTTCTTGAAAATGCCATGAGTGATGTGTTTTACCGATTCACCGGTGCTGTGCCTATACGACAACTGGTGTGAGTTAATAATCACTATTCGCTATTGAGTTATTTGCAAACAAGTGAAGCTTAGGCCAAAATTGTTTAGCATACTGTTCGCCTGGCATTATTGGAAAACAGTAAGAAAAACCCAAGGGACCCGAAAATACACTAGACGAAGTAAAGTAACATTGCCCCGCCTTCTCCATTAATCAGTTGCAAATAGTAATTACCCTGATTGTACATGTATGCAAACAAAACGAACAGAATTTTATCAAATAAGTTTTGTAAATGTATTAATTCGACCTCAACATAAAGGTCCTCAAATAACTCGTTGTTCACAAGATATATTACAGCAGAAAAACTTCTAAAATTTCCATGGTTCGGATAACTCGAGAACCTGGATAACTCGAGCATTTTACTCATTCCCTTGCGACCTCGAGTTAACGAGGTTTTACTGTATATATTAACGGATCGTTGACCAATCAGAAGACCGCAATTTTCATGGAAGGGTAATAAAAGTATTTAGCGGGGAATATTCGAAAAATAAAGACGTATACAACATGTTTGTCATTGCTTTCTAAGATATACTGTTTTAAAACGTAATTTTCAGATATATATTACCTCAAAGGATTGACCTCTAAAGACAGCTCTTTAAAACAAAATCAGTTTAAAGGGCAGACTACTGACAACTTGAATAATGGTACAAAGATATTTGAACTTAACATACATGCAGACAAACATAATGGCTTTTACCGGAAGGACACGATTCCCGAAAATACGGTTTGTATTATTTTATATATCACATAACAATGTCGATGCATGAAAATTCCAAAAGATATGATTAGGTTAGATTTTTCTTATATGTTTCATATTGTTGATGTTACAAATTGCATTAGTCTCTCGTTACTATCACTTATGAAGCAATACAAGATTTGGCTTGTTACACTAAACAGTTGTGTTTGAAATGACGATGGCATTACACATTGTTGAAAACAATACCTAAATGTGCCCCGTCCGATATAGGTTTCACATTTTGTACTTGTCAAAAATGGTTTAGTATAGTTCTCAAAAATGTAGAATAATTTCATATTATCAAACGTAATTTAAGAGCTTTTGCATGGTAAACAAATCAATTTGCAATATTTCGACATATAATACCTGCCATATGTGGGCAGACGCCTGATGTTTCATGGTACTTGTAAGTGGTGTTTTTCTAATAGTTTTAACAAGATGCCGTATTTCACCAAGTTTTACATTGTACATCCAGGAAATAGTTATCATACAATTCATTTATCAATTACAATTCTAGTCTAAGTTTTAAAAAGGCGTAATTTTCATTGATTTCTTAAAGGCTTATAGCAGCACTATGTCTTTGTGATAAAATTCATATATTGCATCAATTGCCGAAAACCAAGGAAGCCACTTTCTATCATTTGTGAAAGCTAACATTGCATTTTCCTTTGTTCTAGCATCTTTTAAAGACATGGAAACCATACATTATTTTACAACTCATAACACTCAATACTTATAAAAGACATGATAAGTGTGTTTAGGAGCAAATAACATTAAACTAAAGGTCATATTACAATTAGGCGGTAAATATAAATGCATCCATAAAGGAACATTAGACGGGAATCTTAGTTTACTGAAGTAACTTAGGAGCATTTATTCACTCATCATGAAAATTATAATATTCGTGACCTTCATGACAATGTTAAAGTGCCTTTTGTATTATCAGTGTTATTTGATCTATTATTTTTGTTTCAGATCAAGTAAAACGTTAATTCGATGTTTTTTTCTTTATCTAAAATGACCATGCATTAGATCAGGTCTATGTGCAAATGAAACTATTTTTGACTTCAAAAACTAGGTTTTATATTGTTAAGTTGATATAATTCCAGTGTGTGTTCAATACGTATTTAGTAAACTGTTGTTCAACACACAGATCTATATTTTCTACAATTAACATATCATTTGTTTAAATGTCTCAAAACATCATTGTCATTGCAGCTAATTTCTAATATCGGACATTTCTGTGAGCTTTGTTTGAATGAATGAATATTTGAAATGCATCAGGAGATCTTTGGTGGTGTTAATGAATCTTATTAATGTCTTTTTTATTTACGACAGTTTTCTAAGATTTCTCCTTGTTTACATTTGCTTTGAGTTACGTTGCTTCCGTACTGTGCACTTCAATGGGCACGGTTAACTGAGCTGCAATGTATGCTAATCGGATTGAAACCGTTAAATTACTTTACAGATTTAAAAAATTGATCTTTTTTTTTGCAAAGAAAACATTGTAACTGCTATGCTAGTAAACAAAAAACTAAATGTAGATGTTACATAAATTACAGTATTAAAATCTATAGTAAATGAAATACAAACGAAAGAAAATAAGACACATTCATTCTATTACGAATTTAAATGTATGCTTAAAGAGAGCAGTCAAATGAAATGATAAATTGAAGAGTTCATGTAAACCTACTGCATGCAAACAATTAAACTAGACAATAAGTATTTTTTCGCAATGACGGGTGTTTGGAGGAACTTTGCAGATACATATCATGTCTTATATAAATGACACATGGCGTAGGTGATTCAGATTGAAAATGAGAGAAAGGCCTTCGCGGGAAATATATATGAATCCTAAGTAGACTATTTAAAGGTCCAACAATATTAGCAATAAGATCGATAGCGCAGTTTTCAAAAATTAAACTGACCACGGTGCAAGTAGCATCAAATTAAATACGAGCGCAATTACAAGGATTGTGAAATTCAACTCAAACCTACTTTCAAATCAGAAACGCATTTACTTTATTGAGCAATTTGGAGCAGTTAGGATACATTTATCTAGTTACTGAATTGGTGGGCTATGGCGAATCATAATGTGAAATTATTAATACTAGACGTGTGTAAATCTAAGGAAAGAACATAGACTGTCGGAATTAAACAACTGGAAGATAACTGTAATTAAAACAAATTCCTGAAAGATCATAATCAACTTTGTACAAGAAAATGAAAAATCAAAAATTCATTTTGTTTAGTCTAAAGAAAAAAGAGATATACCGAAATTATGGTCAAAGATTCTACACTGGCACAATGATATGTGGAATAAAACTAATTTACGTGAACCAACTATTTTTCCCCATTTTAACATACATACCATCTTTGACTTCGCATAATCAGAATTTTTAGATGAAGACGGTCTTTCGGCAGAATGGTACAAGGCCTTTTAGTACCCCTCAAACACTATTTTCTAGAGCTCATACTAGCGACACAAAGAAATGTTACATCATATTAATCACAAACGTGTTTTATCTTAAATACATAACAAATGGGAATTTTTATGTTTAATTAATCCCTGCAATTACTTTACATAGATTAACGGGTATAGAAACGGATAACAGTTATATAACTTTATAACTCTTCAAAAATAGGTAGGACTATCAAAAGCAACTATAAGTTGATGGTTCGGATTTTATTACATTTGACTATATAAAAACTTGTTCGATATAATTATATGTTAAATCGATATTTTTATTATATATATATATATATATATATATATATATATATATAATGAACTTATTCGAAATACGGATATAAGGAACTTCAGATATAAGGAACAAATTTGATAGGTCGTTATAAGCGGAGTTTGCTGTGAAACGCAAGAGAAACACTAGCACATTTATTTTGAAAGTGTTTGAAAGTGAAAATAATTTGGAATACAGCACAGAATCAAATTGATAAAATTGGTCAAGTAACCGGCATAAGAAAATGTTCTTTTCATTGAACACCGTTAAGCTCTAATGTCACCTTCTGTAAAATGCAAAACGCAAAACGCAAGAGAAACGCTAGCGCATTCATGTTTGGAGTGTTTGAAAGTGTAACTTATTTGGTATAAAGCACATCATTTAATTGATAAAATCGGTCGTGTAACCGGCATAAGAAAGCTTATGAAATGGTAGTACATGTGATTAGGAATTGTTTGATTTAAGATGAAACATACACTATAATAATCCTCAAATCAAAATTGCAAAAACTGAAAGTTCGGAAACAAACACAAATTCAATTGTAACGAAAGTGACACACATAAAATATTTTACTTGTATATCGTGTAGTCTGATCAAATTTTATGGCCTCAAAGAAGTCAAACAAAAAGAAGTTGTAAATTGTATAATTAACTATAGTGGCCATCACACTGAACTTTCATTTTTGCAATATTTTTTAAATCTGAGCTTTTTTGTTATTTTGACAAAAAGCAATGCGTACAGTAAAGATGAATTTATTATTATATTGATATAATTATATAATAATTGACATAATAATTGTAAATCACGAACTGAAAATAGCATTAAAACTAGAAAACAGTGTACCCCTTTAAAAGAGTGGTCGGTAGAAGTCTTAAAAGTTGTTAAGGTAGACTTACCGAACTGTAGCTGTTTCTCTGTTAATGATACACACTTATAATACACACCTTTTCTGTTTGTGCAGTGTTCATTCTATCATGTGTCTTATTCTTATTGCAACCACACTGCATTAGTAATTATATAGTATAACGGGACCGGTTCCAATGAAACGAAGTTTAAATCCTATATTTAGACTTTTGTAGAGAATATATAAAAAATATACCAAATTATGTATTAAAAATAAAACGAAAAACTGTTTTATGTAATCTTAGGACGTTTCAATACGACGGGAAGACGATTTTATCGGATGTAAGCGTGTTCCTTAAAGTATATAACGATTTTGTATAGAATATTAAGGCATTATTGTATAATATAAGGACGCGTGTATTGTTCGGAATATAATGCGTCTGTAAAGGACAGTACGATATTTATATAGACTATAACAGAGTTTACATGAAATGTCCTAAAAGTCATATGACCTTTGGTTCCTTAGTGTTACCTTGACATTGAACCAGCAGAAAATACAATATTTTGGTCGGACTTGACATTGTCTCGCATATTGTCCCACATTTCACGTAACGTTTGCTACTGGTTTAGCAGATATAGAAACTTTATTCACATTTTGTCCGCGTTTCATGAGAATATTTCAAAGGATCATAAGAAATTGAAAGGACATGGAAAAGTAATGATTTCTTACTAAAAAGTTGATTTTTAGGCGACTTGGAAGGAACGGAATACGGCGTTTGTCTAAAGATCTGTTAAAATACCTGAAATGTTTTTAGGAGAGTGGACAGAAAAATGATAAAGATTAAATGTGACGGGCCCTTAAGGGTGTTTCTCTTGGTGCTCTGCCTTCTGCAAATGCATTGAGTACATACGTTTTTGGTTCTCAAGGTTTGCTTTTTATATATTTATACACGAGCATTTTTGTGTTTTACATACCATGCCTTTTGTTTCCATTGCGTGTGTTAGAGATTCACCTAGCAGGGATTACTTTTATTTACACTGTCCTGTGACTTTGGAACATGGTGGGGGTAAGAGTGAGGTTGGGTGCGCACCATAAACCGGTTTAAGCTCCCCAGTGGTGTTTTTGCCACTGACCGTTCCAAGGCGGTGCCCCACTGTGTTCCGTTAATTGTTCGTTTTGTCCTCGTGTGTTTGCTTTGTATGCTTGTGTGTATATTTGTGTGTGTACATGATTGTGTGTGTGTGTTGTGTGTGTGTGTTGTGTGTGTGTGTGTGTGTGCGTGTGTGTGTGTGTTGGTGGTGTGCACTTCTGGGTGCTGTGGGGCTCGTTTTGGGGAGGCTGCGTTTTTGGTACGTGGCATTCCCTGTTTGATATTATTTTTGTTTTTTTGACTTCAGGCTGACATGGTCGGTTTTGCACATTGCCTTGCTTGGATTGAAAGTTTACCAAGGTTCCAGCTCTTTAATAAGCATGGCTTACCAATTCTGTTCTTTAGCATTAGATATCGGCATTGAAAATATATTACTCATGTCGTCTTTATGAGACTTCTTTGTTCAGGGTTAGCTATTATGACCGCTTATCGACCGGCGTCCGTTCAAATCCGTTCTTGTGAAAAACTGCTGCAATTTCAACCAAACTTCACAAGAATGTTCCATAGGTGACCCTCATGAATGATTGTTCACATAAGATCTTTGGTTGCCATGACAACGGAAAAAATCTTTAAGAATCTTCTTCTCAAGAACAGAAAGGCCCAGAGCTTTTGTATTTGGCATGTTGCATTGCCTAGGGGACCTCTTCCTAGACTGTTTAAATCATGACCCTTGGGGTCATTTGATTTTACATAGGTTTCTATAGGAAACACTTAAACAATTTTCTTTACTGAAACCACAAGGCACAAAGCTAAGATATTTGACATGTAGCATTACTAAGTAGACTTTGTACAGGATTCTTCAAATCATCATCCTGGAGTCAAATTGATCCCGCCGCTGGGGTCACTCGATTTTACATAGCCTCTTTCTCAGAAACCAGAATACAAGACAACAATTCTGATGTTTCGTTTTAGCATTGTCTAGTTGATCTCTACCAATTTTCTTCAAAACTTGTCACTAGGGTAAAATAGACCACAGCAAGGGTGTGACTGGTTTTATATAGACTTATATACTGTAAGTGTACTTATTTTAGCGCAGCTAAATTTTAGCGCAAACGCCATGAATTGAGTAGTTTCGACTTATTAGCGTTTAATTGAATTAGCGCACCATCGGCAGCGCTAAAATAAGAAATTAGCGATTTCAAGCCACCAATTTTCGACGAAATACGGAAAGACCCGAAGTTGTCGTTACGATACAAATACAAAATACAAAGTTTAATTTCTAAAAATATACCTCAAACAATTTGTTTGATGGAATACGGTTTTTCAATTTTCGATCGGTAATCACTTCAATACGTGTAAGTTTTGCACGTTGTGAATAGCAATAACGATAAATTATGATTTACTTCGTGATTTGTAAAGTAGATGAGTCAGATATTTTCAACTTCGTTACTAGTTTTTAGCCATTCATGCAAACTGGCTTACTATCGCGCATGTCTCTACAATAAAAAAATGCCTGGGGCTGACAGGTCTTCGTAATGAAATCGACCAGACACGCAAATAAACTGATCAAAGTTAAAAATAGGACATAAAATCTAAATTTGTTTAATATTAATTATTATTATTTCATATACTGTAGTATCTAAATACAGATTGTGATAATTGTTTGTTTTGACAGTTGTTATGATGACATTGTAAATTAGCGCGACCAGACAAACTGGCGATCTACTCCGAAGGTGTTATATACGATGTTTTACGGACAATGGCGAAGATAAAGAAATGCATACTAAGTTACACAAACACCTGACTTTTGCATTAAAGTTTGATACATATTTGATATTTCTATTCATAACTTTCTGAAAAATATTAGTAAATATATGCAATAATTGTCACAGTCACAATAAAATGTGTTTAATTATGTTCGGTCAAATAGTAATTATGGTATTTTCAATACGATGAATGTCATTTTATCATTAAGAAAGCCTTTCCTTTTTGTCAAATATTAGCGCTGGACATGAATTAGCACAAATCCAATCCCGCTAATAGCGCGAAAATTAGTGCTCCGCTAATATTAATACACTTACAGTAATGAAATTTTTTTTAAATCTTCTTCTGCAAAACCACAAAGTCTATAGCTCAGATAGTTTGTATGAGGCATTGTGCAGTGGATATTGACCACGCTGTAGGGTCACTTGTTTTACATATATAGGAAACACTTTAAAAACTGCTTTTCAAAGCCACCAAGGTCTAAAGCTCAGATATGAATTTAGTGTTCTTGTCTAGTGGATCTGTATCAAATCATGCCCTGGAGTCAAAACTGACCCTACCTTTGGGGCCGGTGGGGGTCACTTGGTATAGGGGAAACGTTGAAAATCTTTTTCTGGAAAAGCACAAGATCTAGAGCTTAGATATTTAGTGTGTAGCATTGTCTAGCTTACTTTTACGAAGGTTATTTCAATTATGTCCCTGGGGTCAATATTGGCCTCGCCCTAGGGTCCCTTGATTTTACGACGGCTTATATAAGAAAACCTTCTTATCCAAAGCCACAAGACCTATAGCTAATATATTTAATGTGTAGCATGTTCAAGCAACCTCCGTCTTCCTTTACAACCAATGACTTTCCTTAGCAACTAGTGACTTCCTTAGCAACCTTTAGCCGCCTATTGCCATCAGTCACATCCTTAACAACCGTTGACTGCAACTGATATCCTATAATGATCAGTGACTAGCAACAAGTGACTATCCCTATCAACAATTGACTTCATAGGTACGTGCAGCGATAATCAGATGAGTGATATAGGACCATCATGGCCCTCTAGTTTTGTTTAATGGTTGTTTTTTTTGTAACACACTGACATGAAGACAAACCATACTAATAAAGCCTTTAACTAAAATCCTGACTGACAGGATGCAAAATGATATTAACATAATGCTATACAAGCATCGGAATTATTCTAATAACACAATTATTGTTAGGCCCTTGTGTTTTAAACTTTACTTTCATTTGTTTATTTTGAAATAGGTCTTAACACCATTTATAACTAGGTTAACATGTGCAAATCTATTTCAGGTAAAATTGCCATTTTTACCAAACTACAGAAATCCATGCTGGCGAGAGTCGATTACAAATAGAAACGGAAGTCAAATTCGTTGTTTGCCTTATTTCTACATTGTTGGTCCCCCGAAATGCGGAACCACTGATCTTTACAAAAGATTGAAACAACATCCCCTCATACCGTCAAACTTGCGAAAAGAGTTTCATTGGCTAACACGAAAACGATTTGAAGGTAATTATCATGAAAATGAAACATAAACAAATAAAAGCTAGGTATAATATACTTATACAAATGCACTAAGAAAACCTTGAAAAACTTTAACTTCAAGCAACGTGATTCTGTTACTACTCATTCAACGCCAAAAAAACAAAAATAATATCAAACAGGGAATGCCACGTACCAAAAACGCAGCCTCCCCAAAACGAGCTCAACAACCTTGGTGCACACCACCAACACACACACACACACACGCACACAATCGTTGTTACACAGATAATCTTGTACTACACACACTCCTACTTTACCAAAACTCTAGCATACAAAGCAAACACTACTAGTTCATTTAAGTAAGCAGACACACGAGGAATATGATCTTAAACGAACACAGTGGGAACCGCCTATGGATATGTGTCAGTGTGCAAACACTGTGGGTGTTAAATGGGTTTATGGTGCGCCTCCCTGTCTGTGTACCCCACATGTTCCAAGTCCAGTGACAGTGTAAATATAAGTATCCGTGCTAGGTGAATCTCTAATGTACGATGTGAAAAAAAGGTATGTGTATGTAAAAAAGTGCTCGTGTATAAATATATAAAAGTATATCTGTGTGAGCATATATGCGTGTGTACTCAGTGTCTTTGCATAAGGCAGTGTGTGAATGTGTGTGTCTGTGTATGGGCCCGTAAGAAACATGGCCAGAGCCCAGAAATCAAAACAGTTGTGGGATTATTTGGGGAAAAACTGCCCATCACAGAATAACTCCCCTTTTCCGTCAGACACAATCATTGAGGGAAGCATAGCGTCCAACTGTAAGGACGGGCCGAACACCAAATATGCGGTGTGTCTCAAAACGTTGGGTTTATCCTTTTTAACAAAACGTTTATAATTTTAGCAAATACATTATGAAAATATGCCATACCCAAATTCTTACGACTTTTGTAAACCTACATCCCCTTAAAAACGGGTTTTGAAATCCTTTTCGTATGAAGAGTTTTTAGATTACTCTTGAATTTAAAACCATAATCAGATTTACTAGTAAAATGTAGCAAAAGATTTACGCAATTCTGTAATAACGGTAGCCCCGTTGAACAAATTTACTTGTAATATATTGATTACGTTATTGAAATCCTCAACATAACGTACACGCACTGAGCAAACGATTTAACTGAGAAATGAATATCCGCCAATAAGATTTAACCATGAGCACATGGACACATTAACATTTCTTAAATAAGCTACAGAAACTTTCCCCATATCGAACTGAATTAGATCGACAATATAATGCAGATTCGAACAGTAAGTTTTTGTTACCTGGTTAGCTTGTCGCTTCATTAAGTGGCAAGATATTGTGGTAACAAATAATTACAACGTTGTTTTGATTTAAATAAGCAGGACTGAGAGATTATTATCGTCTTAAACAAAACACATATATATTTTGTGTGTATTTTACCTATGTGAGATAGATTGTCATCCCATAGAGCATATTTGGGATTATTTGGGGAGGATGGTCAGAATAAATCACATTTTGAACAATCTTGAAAAGGTTCGAATGGGACAGTATTCCAAATGACGTTATCTGACTTAATGTCAGGTCTGTGAAATCTTGTGTATTGGCACTGATACGTCCAAGAAGTGGTCACTAGATATTCGCTAGTTTCAAAAGAAAAGCGCCATGTTAAACCTATCCTACTATATTCTGGTTACTTTCTTTCAAAACTGCGATTATTAAAATTGACCCCTTCCAAATATATCATTGATAAAAGTCACGTTCTGCAAAACACATACATTCATTGATGCCATCACATGGATTATCAATAAATCATTAATTTGATACCAAATATGCATCTTTGTTAACTATGGATTTTCATACCCTAGACTCACTTTCTTCTTTGACTGAGTTTATGTTAATCTTTTCAAAAGGAGTACAGAATTTTATAATGCTAAGTATTTACTCATAAAGTTATGAAGAGCATTTTTCATAACTATTGTAAATATATATGTTCAATAGCTTGTCATAGATTTTATTTACATTGACAATGTTAAAAGATATGAGACTTTAGAGTAAAATATTTACTTACGTCCGGACACAGCAGAATAAATAATAATATTTTTATTTTGCAGAGCAAAACCAAAACCTGTCAAGCTATTTAACATATTTTGATAGAATTGTTGAAAGAACAATCACAAAGTACGAGAGAAATACTTTTCACCCTATGGTTTTTGGTAAATACATTGTTAACTATACATAATGACTTTATTAATCAAGCTATGCTTTCTTGAAAAACAAACTTAGTTTTAAATGTGTAGAGGTTAAATTGTATCAAAATACTGCCATAAAGGCGTTGAACGTATTTTCCCCGTAGCCATCTGTCCCTACATCCTAGCAAATCAACGTATTGTGACAAAGGATTATCGTCGGAAATTCATAGAAGTTTTATATGGTACGTGTAGCGTATTTGTTTCGATGTCAAGGTCAAACTAGTTAAATACTTTAATTTAAGTTAACTTTTTCTTATCGATGTTACTACATAATTTTAAAGCTACATTATCAGTCGTTTTCAAAGTGTAAGTAAACTGTTTTAGTCAATAGAATGGGTATAGGAAGAACAAATTTCGCCCTGAACAATTTATACTTCAAATCATTCTAAAGACGACAGCCAACTGCACTTAATTTTGGTTTCAGGTGATAACAGTGTGTCAACGTTATGGGATAACAGATACTTGTTATCGTCTTTTAGAAACACTTCAATGACTATACCACCGTACTCAATTGCAAACATCGTCCATCACTTAAATCCTAACGCCAAAATACTTATTATTCTCAGGGATCCTATCGCAAGGTAAATTTCTTTCTAAGCGTTTTCAATGACTTAAATTTAACGTCAACTATTATATTATATATGATACATGTGCAATCGTTAAACATTACTTCTCTGGGTCTCCTTAACTTGAGAAATTTTGTGTATGTGTGTGTCTTGAAATTTTTCAAATACTATGTGAACCGTTAATATGTTGTATCTTTCATCGAATGGTGCTAGCAAGGTTGATAAGACAACATTAATTCTAATGTGCCTATGGTATATTTTTATAGTCAATTCGAGTGCATTAATATGATTTAAGCACTCGGAAAAGAAGGCGGAGTTTCGGAAATTGAAGGAGCTTCTTCCGACTTTTCTAATATACTCCCGCGCAGAAAATAAAAGAATGGAAATAATATCTGTATAGATCTGACGTCTTCAGCATAATGTCACAGTCGGGTATTTTTTTTAATTCATTTATTAGATGATTTAACTAAAATAAGTTTGTATAATATAGTTATGTTGACTAGTTGCCCGAATAGGTGTACACTCAACACTTTTCAAGTCCCACATTATATGTAATATAAAATATTTTAAAGATACGTATGAAAATTGGTCCAATTATTAGATTCTTCTTCTAATATTCGTTAAAGTTGTAAGAATGAATGGCAAATTAATTGTCTTACGGTTTAACCGCACACTAATGTGAAATTACAAAACTAATTACGGTAATTATCATTTGTTCCAAATTATTTAGAAAAGTTCGTTTTGTTAAAAAACGGGTTTTACCATCGATATATTATATCATGCCTTAACAAAATATCCTCCAAACCATTTTATGTGGTTTGATCTTTCTAACCTACTGATGTCCTTTCCCATGCTTTATCCCAACCTTGTTATTGATTCCTACAGTGCTGTTTTTCTCCAAATTTAAATTCAAAGACCATGAGTGATAATGGAAAACGAATCAATTTTAAAAGGTACGTCAGGACAAGGTGAAAATGAAGTCAGGGTCTCTATTCACAAATCTTCATCCGGTTGACTGCGTTGAGGTTAAAATCAGTTAAAACTGTCAAAATCCTTTTTACCGTACTCTGCCCAAGAACTTTTAAAGGTTTGAATGGCACTTGCCACAGTTGCTAATTTTATATAAGTGATCAAACCGGTGTCTATTTCCCATTGATCACGTCTGGTTTAGCTTTTTGTGCTTTTGATTTGGGGTACTGTGTTCAGCGCGCGATCGTGTTTGGTCCTATTTTAACCTGATGGATGTAAATTCTATCTTTGCTTAGGTTTTGATATAATCTATTATTATAGTCTTTCGGTGTAAATTTCAACATCAACTATTTGTCCTTATTTACATATTATCGCCGAACTGAAAAAGGTCCTTAGTAGTTGCGATAGTGTTCATGGATTATAAGAATCGAATAATCTATGGCTTGGAATGCTTTATCGAAATTGAAGCATTTCACGTCGGCACTCCAAATAATAGATTATTTCTTAAGTATCTCCTCCACTTACTAACTGAATGATTATGTGAACCATGTGTAGATATTTTAAATGTTTCTTAGATTGTCTAATTCATACAATCTATCTTGGTTATAGTCTATATCACTGTCGAGACTGTCATGTTTTCTGTAGGCTATATTCAGAATACCTACACTTCCGTAAGCCTCCAAAGAGTGTTGAACTATTTCACCAAGAAGTCACGGCTTCAATAAACCATTACACTCAATGTTCACGATTATACTGTCTCCGTTACTGTGCTTACTTTCTACAGGTACCGGTAAGTTCGCATGAATTTGCTTCGAACTGATATATTTTACACATGCATCTATATGTTTATCAATGTTCTAAATAGATTTGTCGTTGACACTTGCAGAATTTGATTTCACTGTGTCATAAAAATAATCGTCTAATTACCTTCATAAAATGTGTTTCAACTGTTCATTAGTTGTCTACCTTCTAAAAATACTATTTAAGCTATATTCTGTAATACCAAACACCTATCTACACTGTGAATATTTTTGCCTGAATTATTTAATCAGTGTTATAGTACATGCTAAGTTTGAGTACAACTTTCTAGTTGGCATTCAGCTGTAGCACATGTACACATTCGTAGATGTCTAACGCTTAAAATTGACAATAGTGTTCTAACATTGCAGTTAACTTTTAGTTTGATTAAGAGAACAAATTCAGATCTAAGTTTTATGGAAATATAATCGTGACCTTAATTAAATGTGAGAGCACTATGAAGTTCCTTTCTGATTTTTAAATTATATTTGAACAAATAATTTTAGATTAGAATACAGATTGGCTTTTATCATATATACATTGAGGACTACATGAGAGTCTTTAGTCTTGAACAGATTAAGATTTTGAAGTTGGAGGAGCATTCACAGAGTGTTGCTGATTCTATGGCTGAAGTGTTTACATTTCTAGATATAGGTATGTTTTAGCAGATAGTACGAAACAATTGCAGTAAAATATAAGTATGTAACATCATTGAAGACTCACGCGATGTAACCCTTATCAATGGACCGCCGTTTCATATTTATTGCACTCTTGCAAAAGGGGCGAAGGAACTCGGGTTAGATCAGCACTAAAGTCATGACGGTAGTTTCCTTATGCAATACATAAATAATTCCACATTTCTTCTCACTCTGCAAAGTTGATTTCATGTGATTTGAGTCACGGGAGCCACTAAGATAAATTGCAAGAACAAAATACTACACTAACAGAAAACTCTTACGCCCCTTAGTTTATTTGGTGCTTTTAGTCAACTAATAAAAAAACTACTTGTTTGAACAGTTAAGGTCATATCACACACATTATATTGTCAAAAGGACTGCAAACCTTTAAACAATATCGACAACATTTGGTTGAGATATGTCCAAAAATAATCCACAGCTTGTTGCTGTCCGCCATTTGCATTAAGCTAATGAGTAGTGTAGTTATGACAACCAAATTAATGTGCGACGAAATATTAAAATAGAATCCGGGTAAGTGATCACTAAATAATTTAAAAGAATGTCTTTTATTATAGTAAATTGTAAATATGCATCGAGTTATGAACTTTCAGAAGTTTTACAACTGATTTTAACAAAAACACCTTCGGTAATTATGCAAATTAGGTGTTACCCTTCTGACAGTTCATGCCTTGATGAAATGAAGCAAAATACACATTCAATTCTTAAATGGACAGTAGCCAGATAAAACATAAAACTGCTTAGCGTGTTGGCTTTTTTTTTTGTTGAGTCCTCTGATTTGACATCGCCAAGTTTCATAAGTTTCATGAGAGGGTACAAATATAATTTCAGTTGTAAAAAAAAAAACAAGTTGGTATTTTACCTGTGTTAAATAGTATTAAGTTGGTCTCACCATTGTAACTGAACATTCCTTTTAAACAAAAATACAAAAAAAAATATGTTATTCATTCTTTAGTTCCACGAGTGTAAATCTATTTAGGAAGAAGAAATTAGGACCGAAAAGGTGATTATTTGACAGAAAGCTCAAATAAGTTGCGTCCTTTAAAGTAGTTAGGACCATTTGTTTATTTCAGAGGTTGATAGGTCATGAAACAAAAATTCATGTATCAAAAAATATTATAATTACTAATAACATAGTCAGAAGTGAGAGGTTAAAACATAGATTTGCTCAAAATTCAGTTAAATAGCATTTTCGACACTTCATAAAGCAAAACCATAACACAGGTCAATCTCACATTATTTAGTTTAATAATATGCAAATTAACTTCAAATGACTCATGATATAATAGTATCGGTTAAGATTGTAAACATTTGTCCAATTTGAAATATAATATAAACAAAGCAGCCTTTTAATTTGTGTTGTGCTTCTTCAAGTTTGCCATATTCATATGCAAATATTATAGGTCCAATGGACACTATGAACAAAAAGTTTCTTGTCACTGAAAAAAACAATAAAAATAAGACGATGTGTATGTTCTCGTATATCATAACATTTTACCTGCAAAAAAAGTATTTATAGTAGACATTTTTCTTTGATGTAAATAATTCAAGTCAATGGTCTACTGTAAATAAAAATTGTAAATATTTTAAACAAGTAAGAAATTATCCGTTTGAGCTGAAATGCGTTATAATGTCACATATGATAAATAAGTTGTATCACAGTCACAAGAAATCAAATATTTCAAAGATTCGTTCTGTAATAATTAATTTCTAAGGTTAAGCTTTATACCAAAACTTTGGGTCATGGCAATTTTCCAACTGTATTTGCTAAAATTATAAAACGTTTTGTTAAAAGAGGTTACGACCCAACTGTTTTGAGACACACCGCATGTTTGGTGTTCAACCCGTTTACGTTGGACGCTATGCTTCCCTCTTTGATTGTGTCTGAACGGAAGAGGGGAGGACTCTGTGATGGGCAGTTTTAAATCCCACTGGGACGAAACTGTTTGATTTCTGTCCTCTGGCCTGTTTCTCCCGGCCCCCCCCTCCCCCCCCCCCCGCCCCCCCCGGCCCCCAAGGGTGTTTCTCTTGGTGCTCTGCCTTCTGCAAAGGCTTGAGTACATACGTTTTTTGGTTCTCAAGGTTTGCTTTTTATATATTTATACACGAGCTTTTTGTGTTTTACATACCATGCCTTTTTGTTTCCATTGCGTGTGTTAGAGATTCACCTGGCAGGGATTACTTTTATTTACCTGTCCTGTGACTTTAGAACATGGTGGGGGTAGAGGAGGTTGGGTGCGCACCATAAACCGGTTTAAGCTCCCCAGTGGTGTTTTTCCATGACGTTCCAAGGCGGTGCCCCACTGTGTTCCTTTTAATTGTTCTTTTGTCCTCGTGTGTTTGCTTTGTATGCTAGTGTGTGTTGGTAGTGTATATGTGTGTGTGTGTTACATGATTGTGTGTGTGTGTCGTGTGGGTGTGTGTGTGTGTGTGTGTGTGGGTGGTGTGCCTTCTGGGTGCTGTGGGGTTCGTTTTGGGGAGGCTGCGTTTTTGGTACGTGGCATTCCCTGTTTGATATTATTTTTGTTTTTTTAGCTTTAAATAC
Organism: Saxidomus purpurata; assembly: GCA_022818135.1. Classification (NCBI taxonomy): domain Eukaryota; kingdom Metazoa; phylum Mollusca; class Bivalvia; order Venerida; family Veneridae; genus Saxidomus; species Saxidomus purpurata. The sequence continues at coordinate 228,070 of JAFMSR010000040.1, forward strand.
AACCATATTTGAAATGTATATGTCTGCGCTAAAATATTAATGTAAAGGTCATTTTGAAAACCACCTTGTTGATGAAAATACCGTTCACAAATTGTTGGAAGATTTTGGTTTTGCAGGAAATATTAAGTGATTTAGGTTAAAGAGTGGTACCGGGATCTTGTCATCAAAAAATTAAAGTTGACAGAGCTAATAGCTCACACACGTGTGCGATTAAATAGCTGACTAAGAACCCATTGCAAATAAGTAAACACAAGCTGTCTCTAACAAGTGACAAGTGCCCCCGAAAGAGGAATCTCACAGTCTGTATCCTCTCTATGAGCTCAAAAAGTGTGCCTAAAGTTTTAAAATCCTTCCATGCACGACACAGTTACCATGCATACAGTATACAAGTATTTTCAAAGACTTCGTGTGACATTGACCATGAAGTGGTTCTTTCAAGCTAACACATTGTAATTATGTGCTGAACATTTGTGCCAAGGATCTTGTACGTTTTCATGATGTGCTGAGCATTTGTGCCAAGTTATTTTAAAATCCTTCTTTGCATGACAAAGTTACACGAACACAAATATGTGCATACATATAGGAGTCCCTTACATTCAAATTAAGTCTGACCTTGACCTTTAGGTGGGGATGTGCGTCTTGCACGCAACACATCGTCTTGATGTGCGGAAATTCGTGTAAAGTTATTTGAAAATCCTTCAAATCATGACAAAGTTACAGCCTGGACACGGACAGGCGGACGCACAGACGGACTGACGGTACGATTTTAATATATCAACCTTTGGGGGCATAAAAACAACAAATATCGACGTAATGTTATCGCTTTAATCGAAAATAACATTAAGTACTCGGAAAATATATACAAATAAGTAAAAAGCTTAAAAAACATTGAAATTCTCGTTGAAAGAATAAAAGTATTTTCTAGACCACGCTACATTAAAACACCAACATATAAGTAATAACTTAAATTCGTTTTACTTTTTTGCAGGAAGGCCATCAAACGAGATCATGTCACGGGTATCCGATGAATACCACCGAAATAAATCGAGAAATAGAGAAGCGTACAACTATTTTGGGGATATGCATCCAATGACACGACAACGTTTGGCTGAATTGTATAAACCATATAATGAGAGACTTGTACAACTGTTAGGGGAAAAGTTTAGATATTAGGAAATAGCATAGAAGTCAAAACAAGCAAAGAATTCTAACATTTTTCTACCAAGGCAACCTTTTTGTGTTATCATTAAGGAATAAAAGAAAGATGTGACTGGGAATAGGGTTCCATGACTAGGAAAAATCATACCTTGAGATATCTGCATTTTCTTATTAAGCAACTCTTAAAACATACAAAAGTTGATTAAATGAATACCTCTCTCTGGTCAAAGTCTTGCATAGTCATTCTATTCTCACACATTAAAAAATACCATCCTCCTAGACAAAGTCTAGCATAGAAGTTTTGGTCTAACATATACATAAATATCTCCCTCCTAAACAAAGTCTCACATAGTCATTCTAGTCTCAAACATTAATAAATACATCCTTCCTTGACAAAATCTATTATAGTCATTCTGGTTTCACACATTATTAAATACAATTCTCCTCGATACAGTCTAGGACGGAAGAATGGTCTCACACAATAGTTAACAAATCCCTCCTACACAAAGTGTATGATAGTCAGTCTGGTCTCACACATTAATAAAATACCTCGCTCCTCGGGAGGTACGGTCTCACACATTAATAAATACATCCCTCCTAGACAAAGTCTAACATAGTCATTCCGGTCTCACACATTAATAAAAAGCCCTTAAACATAGTCTAGCATAATCAATCAAGTCTATGATAATAATACAAACAAAGTATTACAAAATCATAATTAATGGTCTACAACATTTATGAATCTCTCCTCGACAAAGTCTAGCATAATTATGCAAGACAATCATGATAAAACTATTTCACAGTGAGGAGGTATTACATAATGATAATAATAATGATAGTCTTGTACATTCACGAATACATTATAGGTACAATTTAGCATTTTTATACCGTTTTCAAATATAAATACTATAAAGAAAACTATAATACATACTTCGTTTACAAAGTCTAGCATTGTAATACTGCTTTGTAATTATTTTTAAATACCTCGTAGTCAAAGTCTAGCACAGCCATACTCAAGGAAAAATTCTAGCACTATTATACATGTCTCATATATAAATAAATACCTCATATACAAAGTAAGCATAATCGTACTAGTCTCACACACAAATAAATAAATCATAGATAGTATCTAGTGTAATCATACATGAACTAGTCTATCAAAAACTTAATACATTGTACCTCATAAAATAAAAGTTTAACACTTTCCAGTCACTTTCTACATAATGTTTCCCAGTGTATATCAGTATTCTGTTTATTAATAAATAGACAACAATGCATTAAGTATTTTGTTTACAAAAACGTCTTATTTTCGTGAATATAACTCAAAATAATAACCGGGTAAAGAAACTAGTAGCTTTAAAAACTATACATTATCAAAAACTATTATCTTTACACATACGTTTGTAAGAGCAATGTAACATTCATACATTTCAACTTGTCTGTCTAGTACTACTCAGCTTTATCTGACAATGTTGGAAGCTTCTTGCATAGGGTTTAAGTCTAGTGCCTGTACTCTAACGGACATACGTATGTGAGAACAATGTAACATTCATACATCTAGTACTACTCAGCTTTATCTGACAATGTTGGAAGCTTCTTGCATAGGGTTTAAGTCTTATGCCTGTAATTCAAGGGGACAATGATTTCGTTATTTACTCATCAGTATATAATTGAAAGATCGTTGAAACAAGTATCAATCGATAAGAGAATTACATGTACATTGCTAATTAAGAGTCTTTCCCTCTTATACTGTCAATCTCTTTCTTGACTGTATTTGATATTTCTTTTAATTTCTTGTTTTGAAACTTCAATAAAACAGTACTCCCTAGTATGCTCGTACAACCACTGCCACATGCAAACTGAAAGACTTGGACCTGTGCTTATTAAAGGTTCTTGAGCACAGCACAAAGTCGTGCTTAAGAAACAATAAAGTAATGCCAAGTTATATTTATCTACAAAGTTGGGATGCGTGAATGTCAGCCTGCGTGCGAGTGTACGTGTGTGCATGTGTATAGATATGTGTGAATTACCAGTAAATGGAGACATTCTTGAATTAAATTGAGGTATTTGAAAATTAATGTGTTTTTCTTTTAATTAATGCGAACCATTTTAAATATTGCGTCTATCTATATGTTGTTCGCTCATCTGCTCTTAAAATCACACAGCACACATTGTCACTTTTTAAAGGGGATTAATTTTGACAAATCAATAGGTCATTGAAAATGCATCGAGTCCTAGATAAACATACGCCTTGTCTAATAACTTCTCTCAATGCGCATTTTTAAAAAGTCGTCTCTAAATTGTTAAAAGTAACAAAAAGTTTTTTGCACAGATATTATAAAATGATTGAAAAACGTTTAAGGTCTGTTAAGAATAGTTTAAAGCTGTTCGCTCTCAGATTTTGATGAAAACATTAAAATTAACTTTCTGAAAACATATTTTAGAATTATTAGTCACATAAAAAGGTTCAAGTGTAAATGTCTGCGAAGAATAAATCTGTATTTGCCGTTCAACGCTACCAAATACATTTACTTAAGCGGTACAAACCCTTTTGAAAATCCTAATAAAACAATATTACGTTACGGTGCCGTTAAACCGAACCCACAAATAGATTTTTACAATTGCTGATTTTTTTTTTTTTGTATTTATGTTGTTGATCATGGCCATTACTCTTACCGTTTTATGTTTTAGTATATCATTTTTGATATTCAAGTTTTCCTACGGAAACTGTGAACAAGCAGCTTTAATATCAGTTTTCAGTGAATATCTTTAAAATATTTAAAAGCTGATGCCTTTTTTGTGTTCGTGTAAACGTCAACTCATTTAATGCGTGTCTAAAAATGTTTAAAGTTTATTTTAGACAAAGATCTGATTTTTCGGCTGGTATAAAACTCCGGTATAGGTCAAACATACCGCTATCTTCCTGTATCGGGTTTCATTGAGAAAAGTAGATCAATATACGGGAGTGTACAGGACTCCGTATATTAGCAATATTATATTAGAAATATATGGAAATACAAAAATACTTAAAATACGGAGATGTACGGGATCTTATATGTCGCAAACTCAAATATAACTTATATACGGTATTCAGTATACCTAAAGCTCCAGTACTAATATGAAATATAGTTTTAATTTTAGTCCTGCATTGTAACAGGCATCTTCTGATGGAAAATATGATATACTACCTTGAATGTGACAATTTTGTGTTGAAATTTGGAGTTTAACAAAAAAAATGCATTTTCAAAAACAGAAGTAGGTTTTCCAGCTTTCAAAAAGCTTTGTCATTGTCTATCATAGATATACATTGTTCATGAATAAGCATGCCTATTTTTAAATAAAGTTAAAATAAGTTTACTTCAAATGATCTGCAACGTTTATTTCCGAATGTTGACAACATGCCATATAGCGAAGCTAAGACATCGAGAACACCCAGATCAATTTAAGGAAATACAAAAACATTCGCTCGTTTTTCTGCAGCAGTATTTCAAACAGGAAATACTCAACGGATATTGGTCTTAGAAAAGGACCTTTATACGTAAAATATGATATACGATGGCTCGTACAATTTGTACTCAATTAAAATACGGGATCAATCATCTAAGTCCGATAATTCCTAAAAGTCCTTATAATTGCAAAACCGGAAAAAATGATAAACGAAAGACCGTATACTTTTTATGCCCCCGAAGGGAGGCATATTAAAATCGAACCGTCCGTCTGTCCGTCCGTCTGTCCGTCTGTCCGTCCGTCTGTCCGTCCGTCTGTGCGTCCCAACTTACAATCCGTGTCCGGACTGTAACTTTGTCATGCATTGAAGGATTTTAAAATAACTTGGCACAAATGTCTAGCACATCCAGATGACGTGTCGCGTGCAAGACCCACATCCCTACCTCAAAGGTCAAGGTCACACTTGGAGTATGAAGGTTATGGAATCCTCTATATATGCACATATTCGTGTCCGGACTGTAACTTTGTCATGCATTGAAGGATTTTAAAATAACTTGGCACAAATGTCTAGCACATCAACACAACGTGTCGCGTACAAGACCCACGTCCCTAGCTCAAAGGTCAAGGTCAACTTAGAGTTTGAAGGTAATGGTTCCTCTTTATATGCATATATGCACACTTCGTGTCCGGACTGTAACTTTGTCATGCATTGAAGGATTTTAAAATAACTTGGCACAAATGTCTAGCACATCAACACGACGTGTCGCGTGCAGACCTACGTCCCTAGCTCAAAGGTCAAGGTCACACTTAGAGTTTGAAGGTAATGGATTCCTCTATATGTGCATATATGCACACTTCGTGTCCGGACTATAACTTTGTCATGCTTGAAGGATTTTAAAATAATTTGGCACAAATGTCTAGCACATCAAGATGACGTGTCGCGTGCAAGACCCACATCCCTGCCACAAAGGTCAAGGTCACACTTAGAGTTTTAGGTAATGGAATCCTGTATATATGCATACATTTGTGTCCGGACTATAACTTTATCATGCTTTGAAGGATTTCAAAATAACTTGGCACAAATGTCTAGCACATCAAGCGGATGTGTCGCATGCAAGACCCAAGTCTCTACCTCAAAGGTCAAGGTCACACTTAGTGTTTAAAGTAATGGAAAACTGTATGCATGGTTACTCTGTCTGCATGGAAGGATTTTAAAATTACATAGCACATTTATTGAGCACATGGAGAGGACACAGACTGTGAGGCACCTCTTTCGGGGGCATTCGTCACTTGTGAGGGACAGCTCTTGTTCTCTTTGGAACCGCCAAAAAGGAGACCATTTATTTTCTTTACAACAACTCGATGATATAATAACAAATATTACAAAAGACAAAGAAAAATGGGATAGATAATATCATATTACAATTGTTACATTCTTCTTAATACATTCTGATTTTTTCATTCATTCCTAATAGTCCTTGAAAAAACTTTCAAAACAGGACAGTCAAAATGTCGGAAATCAAAAACATTATCAAATGTATATATGTCTCAGATAAGACATTCTTTTGAAATTTTGCTGTCAATAAAAATCATGCAAGCCGTTCTGAAAAAAACTATTTTGTATCCTGTATTTATCTGAGTCAAAGGAGCTTCAAATAATAAATGAGTATCTTCAAAAAATAGTTTTGAAGTTGTCATAATGCGCAGAAGTATAAATAATGAATATAATGATAATAAACACCATATAACAAACCTATTTATCGAAAGTGAAAAATAGAACTGTTTGGTGTATTTAGATACTTTTAATAGGATACTTCAAATTATTTGTTTCAAAAGACCATATACTAAAATATGGTATTGTGTATACTTAACGAAAACCGGAAACTACATTTGCTATCCCGTATATGGCTGAATTGTGTACACAAGTCCGTATATTCTAAAAATACGACAGTCCGTACACGTAAAAAGACAGGGATCAAAATATACAGCCACGTATATTCTGAAATACGCGAGGCAATAATTACATACTGCTAAAATACGACATTGCGTGTACTTACAACTACGGAAAAAAGATATAATAGCCCGTATATAACTGAAATATGGGTACGTGCACGTTTATTCTGGAATACTGGAGTCCTTATACTGCTAAAATACAGTATTGTGTATGATTACAAATACGGGAAACTAGATATAATATCCCATAGATTACTGACATATTGGTCTTGCACACTTTTTCAATAGTTTGATATGAGCTTAAAATTCATACTTAATGATAATTTGTTTAGGTTTTCAACAGTATGAGAATGTACCATTTGATAATGTGATTTGGATCTAAAGAGAATTATATTGCAGGGTGAAGAAATGCCCAGAAACACATCTACTAGGACAATGATTTGGAATCTCTTTACATGTACAAATGTATATCATTTATACTTAAGTTTGATTAGCTGCGTTGCAAAGTGTATTCAAGTATAAAATCAAGACAACCGAGTACATGTTACCCAAATCATCCTGAAACATTGTACATGGAAATCCGCATTCCAGTTTTTCCTTGGTTGTGAAAATGTGTTGCCATTTTTCAGCGGCTTTAAAATTTTGACCTATGTTGCTATACTTAAACATTTATAAAAAATTATTTCCTAACTCGGCAGAAAGTGTGCGTTTTGGTGACATTGGCAGAGATTTGCCCTGCATTATGGAAATGGAATGAAATAAAGGTGTCTATTTTTGTCTTACTTTTATATGAACAATGTTACTAAAGTATGTTCCATTCCACTTTGGACCCCCAACTTTGACCTGAACTGAAAAACCTTGAACGGTTTTCGTAAAGATTTCACCTGTTTTGTGATTTACAAAAACGTCACCCTCATGAATTTTAAGCATTTTTGAAACAATCAGGTCGTTTTGTTAAGATCCTGATTTTAATTTTCTATAGAGGCTCGCCATTGATTACATTGGACGCCATTGACGTTTACTCTTCCGTTAGAGAGACGTTACGCCAAATTCACGTGTTTTTCCATAAAATGTTTGGGGGACATTTCAATATTATAATCAGAGGTACTGTATTAATATTAATGAGGACGTATATTAACAAAACCTAACGCTTAATGTACAAAAAATATTGAAAATCTAATAATAATCTAGCAAAAAAAAGGATTTACCTACCAATTCCTGCTTCCAAATGATTCCGTTTGAGCGTTTCGTTGATCCAGCCTCTTAAATCCGTCTCACATTTGAGATAAACTTTACTCCAGTCCAAGACAGCACTAAACATTTTGGAAAACATCTTTAGCAGTTGTTGAATTTCAGGTGAAGTAGCATAACATGCATGTGAAACACGCATCCATTTAAACAGTGGCCCAACACGCATGTCACAATATAACCCTGAACACTAAATCCATTTATTTTCTTTCAGACAGTGATGATCTAGATCTATTGATCTTAAAACGACAATATTCATTTTCAATTCTCCGAAACTTGCTCATGGCGCATTCATTAAATGGCGTATATAAAATGCGTCACAGCGAATAACACATCTGAAGGTGGCACACGTGGATCCGACGTGGGAGCGTTGACTTTGCGCACATCCCCTTATGCATAGCGAAATAAAAGTAAAATAAATACCTGCCACAATAGATCTCTAGAAACGTATAAATGTTCAACTTAATCATAATTATTTAGTACCGTATTTTTAAAGCGGCACAACAAGTAAGGAACACACACCTGTTTCGAAGCGCGTAGAATTTATACGCTTTTAAGAGATCACCTGTTCGATATGCATGTGTCTTCCTCATTTGTAGGCATACCCCTTTTTACTGCTGTTTGGACAAAATCTGCGTCCATATACATGTACAGCTTACGTGTTCCGTAAGGGTCACATGCAAAGGGGCGATAATACGCTTCGAAGACACGATAGGACAATGCGAACACGAGATTGGACAATGCGAAAATGCTGTACAGTATAAATATTGTCTTCGCATCATGTAGTAGGCCCGGGGCTGACCAACTAAAATTACTAGAAGTCTTTCGGATGAGAGTAAAACCGAGGTCCCATATATGGGTGCTATACACGTGGCATGTATAAAAACGAGTAGTGTCTCTGGAATTGGAAGCTTTTTGTATCTTGCACTATCCTCCGAAACCTAAAATAACTTACCTATTCTGGAGGCGTTGGTCATATGGGAAACCGGTACCAACGATAAAGCCCTAATTTACGATACGATGTAGTAGGCATTCGGCATCGTGCTTACGTCCCTTCGCATCGTGTCATTGTCCTATCGTCGCTTGAACATAATATATGTAGAGCTATGTTGTCAGGGTCGGGATATCTAGATTAGGGCAATGTTTTAATTTTTCACAGAAAGTGTGCTTTCTAGCCAGACATCGTAGCCAGTAGCGTTCTCTCATAAAAAAATCATTTGGAAATGTTTAGTATATATGAAGGCTTTAAATTGACTTGTTACTGATGTATAAAATTTATTCTGAGTAATAAATATTATCATGTTCATGTGTTCGTGCATCTGTGTGTCCGTGGTCATACAGGTTATGTCTATATAGAATGATGTATTTGATACATTGCCTGTTGCGGGAGTGTTAGGTATTGTCTATCGTAGGGGCGCGATTGCGGAATTCATCTTTTTCATTTTGAAAATAATTGAAAACGATCCCATAATGTTAATGTGGGCCCCCCGATACCCCAACCACCGCCCACCCTCTTCCTTTTATTGAAATCTATTTCGCACCTGAGTGCAGGTTTTTTGTCTTTGTTTTCTCTAAACCACAAAAATTGATATATTTGCCGTTTTCCGAACCAATGAATTTTTTTTACTAACGTATTAGTTTGATTCGCATGTTTAATTTTATGGCCCTTAAATGTACATCAATGATGAAAATGTTCGAAAATGTTCGAAAGCCGGTCTTCTGTTGAACTCTCGATATGGATTTGATCAGGTTCCCATATAAACATCTATCAAATAGCAAATATGCAACTGGTCTCTTTCGACGTTGATAATTTTGAGTACGTCCCTTATAACGTCAGCTATGGACGCCGCCATCTTTGAAATCGACTCGACGCATGACGTACGTCACTTTGCATTACGTCCTATGGAGAAAATCACAAAAATTCGGATTTTAACGTTTAAGTAAGACATAATGAAAAAACAAAAAAGATGCCTGGAGATATCAAATTTCCAGATATAAATATGCTTTTAAAAGCAAAAATACACGAAAAGACGCTATGAACCCAAAGGTAAAAAATGTTGACATTAAATTGAACCACCTTTTTTACAAGATGTAATAAGAATTCAATTTGTTCAAAATGAATAATGCTAGTTTGACATAAAAGTCATCGTTTCTCAAAAGCTCTGGAGGGAATAGATGCCATACAAAGATTATGACAAATCGAAAAGTCTAATGCGTTTTTGAGTTCCTGAAAGCATTCCCTGTTTGATATTATTTTTGTTTTTATCAGTTCCTGCTATAACTCAATCATCATATCATAAAATTTAATTTAGAAGAAACAATATAATAACGTTTTATTTTTATATTATTTCAAGATACAATAGTCTTTATCAAAATCAGGTTGATGCTCTCATAAGATAATACTAGCAAGACTATGTTAAGTCAAGTAACTATAAAAACAAAAAAAAAACAAAAAAGGAAACCCCCCCACAAAAAACCCACCCCCCCAAAACCCCCCCCCCCCCCCCCCAAAACTATAGTCTTGCACTGAAACTTCCATCGTCTAATTGGGATTCTCAGAGTTAAGACTGTACTAACTCAAATTTTCACTCAAAAGTCACAAATGGATAGTTCCTTATGAAACTCTAATCCATTATGAAAACATCATATTTTCCTATTTGTAGCTCACCCAAACTAAAGTTAATGAGCAGAAACCATAAGTTTGATGCCCAGTGATTATGTACATGTATATAAATGTGTCATGTTTCAAAGTTGTAGCTTCAAAAACAAGAATGTAGGTCACAAGGTCAAAATCAATGATGTTCAAAAATAACAACTGCATGCAAAATTACCTGTCTTGTAAAGTAGATCAGTATCATCAGAAGAGCTTTTAGTAAGCATATCCACTTACCAAAATAAGATTTAGTATATCAAAAATTGAAGATATTAGCAGTATTGAGTTGAGGTTTAGAAACTGCTTTATATTATTTTGAAGAACACAGTATTCTTAAACCATTCAGTTTGTCATACCAATGAAACTTGTTATGTACCTTGGGGCTATACACCATAAACTCAATTAAGTTTATCACAAATAAAAAAAGCTCTGTAATGTTTTATACACACTTCAAATAAATGATACAGGTCTTTTCCTAAAACAATTTAAGGGGAGCTTATTATAAAAAATGTGATAATATACCAGGTTTGGTTTTCTTCTTGTCACTTCTTCCATGAACAACTGAAATTGATAGGCATATATTAAAGAAATTGATAGGCATGAATTGTGCACGAATCTGTGAACCACATAAACCGAGTAAAAATCATTTACATTGCATGGTTCAATTGTTTAACGGCCACATTTTATTGCAAGATCTCTATACACTCAGTACTGGTAAGCAAATTAAGATTCAAAATTCTGTGAGGTGATTATTTCATTACTGTGTTACAGATAGGAGGGTGCAGTTTAAATTTACAATTCCACAGAAAAACAAGACAAGCTCAACAGCAGAATATCGAGCCCACGTCGTCAATTTTGACTTCACAATACAATTTTTTCCATAGATTAAGAAGTTACTGCAACACTTAGGTTAACATTAGTGTCAACTTATTTCAAATTACTTTAAGGGTTTTGCAAAGTAAAATGAACAACATATACCTTCTTCAATTTCATCTGTTGCATCATCTAACACTGATAGTTCCTCATCTAGTTCTACATTGTGTAAGTCCTCAACTGTTTGTGTAAGTTTTGCTTCTCCATCAAGATCTAGAATTGTGTACAAAATAACTACATGACAGCAACATTTATAATATATGTTTTCTTTGTATCCCCATAATAAATCCTTAATAACATTTCTAGGACATGTCATCATTTATCCAAGGCCTTAATGGAAATTAGGGTATCCAAATACCCCTTCTCACCAATGTCACAATCAGTAAGTTATGACAATATCTATGGACACATTATTTAAAGTCACATTAACAAAGAATGCAGTGCAGCAACATTATTTGTAGACAGACCAACACCTTATTGTGGAAACATAACAACAAATTTACAGACAGACAACCCCTTATTTAAGAACACAGTCAAGCCACAATATCCATAGACAGACTAACCGTTTATCTACGGACACAGTGATGCCACATTATCCATAGACAGATATAACCCCTTATTTATGGACACAGACCAACCTAATTATCCATAAACAGGCTGACCCTTTATCTACGGACACAGTGATGCCACACTATCCATAGAAAGATTTAACCGCTTATTTTTTGCCACAGACAAAAAAACAATAATATAAACGGGAATCCACGTACCAAAACGCGCCGCCACCCCCCCCCCAAAACGAGCCCCACAGCACCAGAAGTGCACACCACCAACACACACACACAACACACGCAAACACACAAAATCTGTACACACACACACATATACACTACCAACACACACTAGCATACAAAGCAAACATACGAGGACAAAACGAACAATTAAAGGAACCGGGGCACCCCTTAAGTCAGTGGCAAAAACACCAAATCACATTATCCATAGACATACTGACCCTTATCTATGGACACAAACAAACCAATTTATCCATAGACAGACTGACCCTTATCTATGGACACAGTGGTGCCACATTATACACAGACATATTTTATCCGTTATCAACATACACAGACAAGCCACATTATCCATAGACAGACTTATCCCTTATCTATGGACACATTGATGCCACATTATCCATATACAGATTTAACCCCTTATTTATGGACACAGATAAACCACATTTTCCATAGACAGACTGACCCCTTATCTATGGACATAGACAAGCCATATTATCCAAAGACAAAGTACAGTGGCATTATCTTTATAATAAGGTCATGATAAATATAGATACTTAATATTGCCGTTTTTTACTAACCATCCTTATTCTGGTAATGCTACATAAAAGTTGCAACTAGAAACCGACAAAACACTAAATATAAGGCAAAATATATGTGTTGTTTTCAGTGATTTCATATTGGCCTTGTTTTTGTCCGAGGGTGGTCACCCCAGGACCAATTCGACTGCCCGAGGACAAATAACAAGGCCAATATGAAATCACTTGATTAATGATAATTTTATTATTTAACTTTACAATATTGGCTAAAAAAACAAGAATAAAGTGAAAATCGCATTTTCACAGAAGTAAGAAGAAATAAGTGCAAGTACAGGATGGGGATGGAAAAATGAAAATCAACTTTTTCTCGAATTTTAATTCAAAAACTGCTATAGATGGATTGAAAATGATCTAACTAAGAAAATGAATACCAACAACCCTATGTTTATTTCAAAAATGAACATTTTACAGTCATTTTTCGATAACCCTATCTGAGATAAGATTTTCAACCACTGCTAAAAATATAGTTTTTTCTGTCCGGTTATTGAGAAATAAATGTTCTTGCAACAATAACAATTTTATTTGTATTTAACTTAGTAAAATAAGACATCAGCAGGAGTCTAAAAAAAGTCTGCATATCAACTGAAACAAAATGACATCGTTTAAAAAAATCTAACGGAAGTGACTTCTCCGTATTGGCCCTCTCTTTTAAACCAATCAGAATGCTTGAATTCCATATTGGCCCTACTTTCTCGTATTGGCCCTGCTTTTCTCATATTGGCTCAGTTATGCTTTGTATTAGCTCTACCTGTTTCATATCATGTGCGCAATTGATCTAATACAGTGTGTAATATTTTAAAGTTGAATAATAATCTTCTTTTAAGCTACGGTAAGTGATTTTTATTTTAAAAATGCTGATCTACTATCTGATTTTCTACATGTGTATTTTAGTATATGAAAACAATTTGTGATAAAATTTATATAGAATAGCACCTGCATTGTGCATTTTTGAACAAATTAAAACCAAAAATACTATAAAACCGAAAGAAGAATTATTTTTAAAGGCCCTGCATATGAGACACTTGGCAACATATTAAGCCTAAAATCCATAAGGAACATCAATGTTATTTGTAGAAAAGTGATTAGGTGAATCTTTCGTATTAATTAACTAGAAATGTCTTTGTAGAACATAAGATAGTGTTAGTAAGTAGTCTAGACTCTAGAGGATTACCTTTCCTCTGATTTCCACAAGTTCTTGTGATTCCGGGACATACTTCTCCGTCTCTGTCAGTTCTTTGCGCAAATTCAAATCTGTCTCACTAAAACCCAGTGACCTTCTCCTGTATGACTCTATCCTATTAAGTAAACACAACATTTGGATATTATCTATATGGTCACTGTTAACTGCAGTTAAATTGAATTTGACATAATGCCATAGGTTGCTACTCAAACAATCACATTATTTTTCAAATGCTGTCTCTGGGAAGGTCAATTAAAATTATCTTATATATATAAATAAATTAAGCAGTATTAAAATATCATTTACTTTCTTATACATCTGAGCTTGAATTCTTCACATCTAAAACAATATGTTGCCATGGAGGCCAGGAGTACCAAATTACATTGTACTTAAAATTAACCTAGAGGACTATTTTGATATTTCTATGCACTTTCATCCACGCACTTTAGCTAAGATGTTCAAACACCAGCCTCTAATCTTATGTCACCAGTTATGAACATAGAGCAAAATTCATATATACTCCTAAAACAACTTCCTCCACAGATCCTCATGCGACCTTAACATTTTCCACATTACAAACTTGTGGTCCAGTGGTACAGCACCAGAATCTGAAACTAGATGTTGTGGGTTCAGATACTAACACGGGCAATCTCTAAATAGACGCAAGCACTTGTAAGCCATCAAGCAGTCAATCAGCATATTTATGTAAGTTGTAAGACCTTATTTAATATTGTAAAACAAGAAGGTCATGATGGCCCTATATTGCTTACCTGGGTATTATGGCTCTAAATGGTAAGGTCTGAATGACTAAAATACAATACTCTAAAGTAACCAAAGAGTATTTAAAAATGTTCGTATGGTCTACTTTTTACAGTTATAGTTTTCAAATTAGGAAAGTAGGTCAGTAAGCTTTTTATTACTTAAGGTCACAGTGACTTTGACCTTTGACTTAAGGTTATCTAGCCTTCATGTCCTTTCTCTCTATTAGTGTGAGAGTCCTAGGCCCGAGCATTGCAAAGTCATAAGGGTTTTTTGCTCGATAGCAAAACAAATGATCCCCCAGGTGGGGCCACTTTTCACCAATGGGCATAATTTGATCAGTTTTTTATAGAAAACAACTTGGCAATCCTACGTAACATATATTAAAGGCCTTGTTCATTCAGAAAAGACTTGAAACGTTGTTCCTAAATAAGTCTATGTAAAACTGTTACCTCCCCCCCCCCTCCAGACTAGGCTTCTTTTTCACCTTCAGAGGTAACATAACCCTCGGCCTTTTCAAGAGAGGATATAACGTGTTGAATGTCATCTGGCCTGTTAGGGGACTATAAGGGTGTTTCAATAGTAGGCCTTGTGCAAGTAAGTCAAGTTTTTGGCTACATACTTTCAAATATTTATACAGAGCATTTTTGGTTTTCATCCTTGCCTTGTTCCATTCCGTGTTGTAGAGTTTCACCTAGACAGGGATAACTTTTTATTAACTGTCCTGTGTTTCCTGGGGTAATAGTGGGGTTGGGTGCGCACCATAAACCGGTTTAGCTCCCCAGTGGTTTTTTGATGACCTTCCAAGGCGGTGCCCTTTCTGTGTTCCTTTTTAATTGTTCGTTTTGTCCTCGTGTGTTTGCTTTGTATGCTAGTGTGTGTTGGTAGTGTATATGTGTGTGTGTACATGTTGTGTGTGTGTGCCGTGTGTGTGTGTGTGTGTGTGTGTGTGTGTGTGTGTGTGTGTGTGTGTGTGTGTGTGTGATGTGGTGTGTGTGATGTGTGTGTGTTGGTGGTGTACATTTTGGGTGGTGTGGGGGTTTTTTTGGGGATGTTTTTTTTTTTTTTGTGTTTTTTTTTTTTTTTTTTTTTTTTTTTTTTTTTTTTTTTTTTTTTTAAAAAAAAAAAAAAAAAAAAAAAAAAAAAAAAAAAAAAAAAAAAAAAAAAAAAAAAAAAAAAAAAAAAAAAAAAAAAAAAAAAAAAAAAAAAAATTTTTTATTATAATAAAAAAAAAAAAAAAAATTTTATTAATTTAATATAAAAAAAACACCCCCCCCCCCCCCCCCCCCTAATTTGATTAATCTTTAGAGAGGACCATTAGATGATGTATAATACAAAATAATGCTCTAGGCCTTGCAGTTTTGGAAAAGAAGATCTTTAAAGTGTTTTTTTTTCATGGAATTCAATTCTTTGAACAATTTAGAAAGGGGGCCACCCAAGGATTATTCCTGCTGTTAAGTTTTGTGTAAATCTGCCAAATGGTTTTGCAGACAATGTTTTTAGAAATAGATGACGGACGGAATAAGGACATCAAATGGTCACAAAAGCTCACCTTGAGCATTTAGCTCTGGGTGAGCTTAAAATGAGACAATTTCCTTTCAAGGTAGAAACTTACGAGAGAGCTTCCAATTCTCCTGGTCGCCGCCTATTATAAAGCAATAGCCTAGCTTCTGTTAACACAGCTTTTCGGAAAGTACAGGGATCAGTAGTAAGATCAAGTGTCTGAAGACTGTTAATGAGATGCTGAGCTAAATCAGCAACATCTTGTGACTCTGGAAATCCCATGCGCTCGTCCTTTCCGTGCACCTGACTTTGATCTTCCAATCTGTCTGTAGTAATTGGCAAAATCGTTTTGCTTCCTTTCTATTAACTTCATCCATCTTCGCTGCTACAAGACGAGCAAAACGTACCCAATTTTCAGGTCAACGCTAGGGTGCTCAAGTTCATCCTGGTTGTTCCATCCACATGCAAATAAGGCAGCCTTGGCAAAAAGATTAAAGTTCTCCCTCACTAGACACCGTGACGTGGTTGCAGTTGAATCCTGTAATTCGTTACGGACTATTCGCAACAACCTTACACAGAGACGCATCCTGTACAGTACTGCTTACGTATAACTTTCCACACGGAACGAACGATACACGCAAACGGAACGCACGATGAACGCACGATGAACGCACGATAACCGATGAATGAATCATGAATGTTGAGCGATAAGAACGATACACGATACACAATTCCCGATGAACGAAACGAAAAACGATTATTCGATTTACTCGGACATTTTCGTTTGCTTAACAACAATATTATTAGTAGATGTCTAATTACAATGTAACAGCTGAATCAAACCCACTTTGAGTCCTAAATTATCGATAATTTACTAAACATGTTATAAGAATACCTAATTATTACATTTATAATGAAATGTTGTAAAGAATTATCGGACGGAAAGTCCGATTCGACGTATATCTGCCATAATTTTTACAGATACAGTGAGCACTTTACCGAATTTCTACACAGAAACAATTTACAAATAAGTGAATTCCCATATACTTTGCGTCGGTAAAATAACACCTGCTGTAAATCTTGCACGATATGCAGAACGACTACGTTCGGTTTTAGCAGAAGTCAACATCTCTTCTTCCAACAAATGTCTCGTGAGAAAAAGAAAAAATGTAACAAAAAGATAGAGTTGATAATTGAAAGAATGATTTTTTTTCTATTTCATCGATTTAATCCGATGTTTGAACAATAATACGAATAACACGCGTTTAGGTCTAGACTAACGTGCAAACGTTCTACAGGATTAGCCGTCGGCACTATCTCGGACCACTTGTATATAATTCCTATCGTTCATCACAATGAATGCACGAATGATAAACGCACGATGAACGCAAACGGAATGCACGATACACGAACATTTTGCAAAGTTACACGTGAGCACCACGTGTAACTACGGTAATGCCTGCGTTTAATTTTGTTACCTATGTTGTTTATGAAGTGCAACCCTGCAATTTTCTACTATTAGTGTATCATTCATTGCAGCTCGTGTCAGTCCATTTGTTTTTCATAGAAGGAAAAACCTCCGATTTTATTTTGTCACTAACATTTTCAGCAATTTTCCCTTCATACACATATGACTGTGCAATATCAACCGATGTGGAACACTGTGCATTTTGAGGGAAGTTAGGCCTATGGTTTATGTATTTACCTGTCAGTACCATCCATTCAATACATTCTGGACAAGGACCATAATCCTCTGAATTGAAGTTTTCCTTCCTTCTTCTACTTAACAAAAGGTCTCCTTCATTTTTCATCGTTACATGACAGTTATGTTTATGATCCCCCTTATTCCTAAGCAGTGTCTGTTTCATTCTTATCTGTCCTCTTAGACCTCTTTTTCAAACTTCACCGCTAAGTATTTTGCTTCTTCCTGTAGCCTGTCAATGTCCTGTACCAGATCTTTCGGCCTGTGTGCATTAAGTTAGTGTGACTGTACACTTGTCATTAATCTGCCACAGAAGTAAAAATAGTGAACAATATCGTACGAACGACCCGTTTTTTTATCTAGAATTACAAGCATTTATTATTCTTCGTGTAAACAGACTTGTTTTTTTCACAAAACACTTTATCATCCTCTTTTAAATCTCTGTAATTGGCACACCATTTACTGCTACTTACACAACAGTCAACGGTCACTTCCTCTTTGTCCTTTTCAATTGATTTGAAAAACATTTCAGAGTTAAATGAGATTCTTGATTTTCTTCATTATCAGAGTTGCAGGAATCCAAACACTCTTGTTCATCAGCTAATGACAAGTCATTCAGATTTGGCGAAACCTCTTCAAAATCTGATATATCTGGTTCTTCAAACTTTGGATATATTGTAGAATCACAGGAAGTTTGGCGATCTGAGAAGACACAATCTGGATCTTGCACATCGTCATATTCATCCTCACTCATATAACCTTTACTCGAATATGTTCATGTATCTTCATCACAACCTTCACTTTCAGATTCACTGTCATTCTGTGCAACTGGTCTGATTGCTACACCGTCAATATGCGGATGTTCATTTGTTTGATTTATCTCTTTGGAATTATCACAAATGTCTTCTTTCGAGCCGTTTCCACTTTGATGGTTGTTGTTTTCACTAGATTCAGCCATATCACGACAACTTTAATAACCATCACTTTCAGATTCACTGCCATTATGTGAAACTGGTCTGACTGCTACACAGTCAATACGCGGATGGACTTATCACATATGTCTTCTTTCGGGTCGTTTCCACTTTAATGGTTGTTGTTTTAAATAGATTCAGCCATATCACGACAACTTTAATCACCATCACTTTCAGATTCATTGCCATTCTAGGCAACTGGTTTGACTGATACACTGTCAATACGCGGATGTCCATTTGTTTGATTTATCTATTTGGATTTATCACATATACATCTTCTTTAGAGACGTTTCAACTCTGAGGGTCATTGTTCTCTCTAGATTCGGTTCTACTCTGTTTACTAAACATTGAAGGTGCATCCCAAACCAATTCTGGAAAATTTGAAAATTTGTGGATATGAATGAATTTAGTTTTTGACAACGTCTGATTAATAGAATTTGCCACAACAAAGCAGCCAAGCAAAGGTAACGCTAAACATTAAAACATTCAAATCTTTTGTCTATGGTTCAACCAAGTAGAAGATGTGTCCTAAGGTCTTATTTGTCTTCTTTGACAAAACCTGATGACCTGGCATCTGGATTACTGTTGCACCATACAGCAAACTATGACAACAGCAACTCATCTTTAGCACAAACTGATTAATAAGTATTAATAGCTATGGCAACTAGATTTCTGTACGAAATTCAACTCTATCGAACAAGTTTTAAAGATGACTAACCAAGGAACATCCCTGTGAAGTTTTATCAAAATCGGCTTGGTAGTTTAGGAGAAACTGTCATTTAAAAGAAAATCCTATGTAAAACAAGCGACCCCCGTGTCGAGGCCAATTTTAACCCCGGAGTCATAATTTGAACAATTTTGGTAGAGGTCTACTAGATGATGCTATACACCAAATATCTAAGCTCTAGGCTTTACAGTCTCTGAGAAGAAGATTTTCAAAGATGTTTTTCCTTTTGGTTGCCATGGTAACCAGAGTTCTGTATGGAATACAATTCTTTGAATATTTTTTAAAGAGGACCATCCAAGAAACATTCCGGTGAAGTTTGGTTGAAATTGGCCCATTTGTAAATGAGGAGGATGTCGTTTGAAGAAATTGTTGACGGACAGACGACGGTGGTCACAAAAGCTCACCTTGCATGCAAATCAAAACGTTTACCTAGTCCTTTATCATACATGTCTATCTCAGGGAAACAGTCAATTGCTTTCTTCTTACTTTAAAACTACAATTGTGACAATGAAAGTGTTATTTCTATGAATCATAAGAAAACACCTGTTTACCCCTTATAAGCCGTGTCAGTAGCCTGACAAACTTTTATCAGTAGTTTTCGGTATCTGCCAGTAGTAAGTAACGATCGACTAGTGTTTTACACACAAAGATTGATTAAACAACAAAACATCGACATTAATTAAAATATCACTATATTTTGTATCAGGAAAAACTTTTAAATTCTTGAAATGAGAATTCAGCAATTTAAAAGTGATGAATTATTCATCCAGAAACTAGTTCGACACTTTTGTTTTTTTCAGATAGTTTTTCCATCTTTTAACAGGCAAACATTCTCTCTCAAAATTATTATTCACGGAACTTTCTTTTTGCTTCCAGATATTTTTTTCAGTCAGTTGGGAGTAGGAAGGGGAATGTGTCCCTTGGGTAGAGAAGCAGTATTTATTGCAAAATATTCAAGTACATTTTGAAAGGTAAATAAAATCAATAAATATGTTCACAATAGTCATTTTGATGCTTATTAATAGGGACGATAATAAAATCATTCAACATTGCATTAAACACTTTGAAAATACTTTTGCCTTAAACTAAGAATTTTCATCCATACACGTATATAATTTGGTGTTAAAATATTTGTGATCGGTAAGTATGTTTTTTTCAAACTAATAATATGTTATAGAAATCGCATCTTAAAACGAGGGCATCGGAATTATATGAGGGGGCATAGCCCCCTAGTATTATTCAGATTCCAGAGTTGTCTCGATGCTCTTTCTGTATAAAATTTGTTTACAGCGCACGACGTCATTACACAAGTGCGCGATGTTATAGCGTACATCCAATTTACGTAATAACCAATTACATGAAGCAGTAGGCGAGACTGTTTCCCTTTACTTTGAATCTGTATCTTTTACAGTGTGATAACTAACGCGCAGTGCATTTACTGCAGTGCATGTATTAGATACCTGCACACTTACATTATATTAGCTTTGGAAAGTTTAGATATGCACTTTATCCACAGCAAGTTCCCTATACAAAATCCACAAACTGTGATGCAAGAATTCTTGTTCCATTTTGCGTTTTCACAACACTGTTTTCCTTATAATTTACAAAAATCGTGGTCGAGTATATGTATTACAAACGAACGGCGATTTTTTGCTGAACATTTCATTTTTAATAGAGTATCAACAATTGTATGGTAGTAATTGTAAAAATGATTGAATTCATCGAAACTTACGCAATTTTAACCATAGTAATAAATTAAGCAAAAATAGCTCTCTCAATAAGATAATGAGATGTAGACGCTTGAAAAGTAAAACGGACGTCTATGTAACACAGATATAATTATGCACAAGAAAGCCAAATGTGTCTTAAATAATGGAAAAGAGTCAATGAAATGAATTTTTAGTGCGAATGACCGATTTCCGTAGCAATTTTGCTATTAAAACTAGTAGTGCATAGTTTCTACGGCAAAATCGTAACAAAATGAAGAATCTATAGGGGTAAACAGGTCTGTGAAAATGGTAAATAACTATTACTTTAAGTTCTGCAAGTACTCTAGATTATGTAGTGCTGATTTGATACTCAGGGTTTTCACTGGATGTTAACTAAATTCAGCTACAGCAATTGACAAAAAACAATTATGTTGCTGGATGAAACATAGTCACGTGGTGAGGACTAAGTTACCAACTTAAAGTAATTTCACAGGCTCCCAGTCCAAACCCATTTCTACACCTCTAGATATCAGTTGTAAGTAAAGTTTTTGGCTGGAAACTGTTTAGATTTCTGTCCTCTGGCCTGTTTCGTCGGGCCCTTAAGGGTGTTTCTCTTGGTGCTCTGCCTTCTGCAAAGGCATTGAGTACATACGTTTTTTGGTTCTCAAGGTTTGCTTTTTTATATTTATACACAGCATTTTTGTGTTTTCCATACCATGCCTTTTGTTTCCATTGCGTGTTGTTAGAGATTCACCTAGCAGGGATTACTTTTTATTTACACTGTCCTGTGACTTTGGAACATGGTGGGGGTAAGAGTGGGTTGGGTGCGCACCATAAACCGGTTAAGCTCCCCAGTGGTGTTTTTGCCACTGACCGTTCCAAGGCGGTGCCCCACTGTGTTCCTTTTAATTGTTCGTTTTGTCCTCGTGTGTTTGCTTTGTATGCTAGGTGTGTTGGTAGTGTATATGTGTGTGTGTACTGATTGTGTGTGTGTGCGTGTGTTGTGTGTGTTGGTGGTGTGCACTTCTGGGTGCTGTGGGGTTCGTTTTGGGGAGGCTGCGTTTTTGGTACGTGGCTTCCCTGTTTGATATTATTTTTGTTTTTTGGAACATGGTGGGGGTAAGAGTGAGGTTGGGTGCGCACCAAAACCGGTTAAGCTCCCCAGTGGTGTTTTTGCCACTGACCGTTCCAAGGCGGTGCCCCACTGTGTTCCTTTTTAATTGTTCTTTTTGTCCTCGTGTGTTTGCTTTGTATGCTAGTGTGTGTTGGTAGTGTATATGTGTGTGTGTACTGTTGTGTGTGTGTGCGTGTGTGTGTGTGTGTTGGTGGTGTGCACTTCTGGGTGCTGTGGGGTTCGTTTTGGGGAGGCTGCGTTTTTGGTACGTGGCTTCCCTGTTTGATATTTTTTTGTTTTGGAAAAATGGAAATGGGGGTAAGAGTGAGGTTGGGTGCGCACCAAAACCGGTTAAGCTCCCCAGGGTGTTTTTGCCACTGACCGTTCCAAGGCGGTGCCCCACTGTGTTCCTTTTAATTGTTCGTTTTGTCCTCGTGTGTTTGCTTTGTATGCTAGTGGTGTTGGTAGTGTATTGTGTGTGTGTACATGATTGTGTGTGTGTGCCAGTGTGTGTGCTGTGTGTGTTTGTGTGTGTGTGTTGGTGGTGTGCTTCTGGGTGCTGTGGGGCTCGTTTTGGGGGCTGCTTTTGGTACGTGGCATTCCCTGTTTGATATTATTTTTTTTTTTACAATCATTGTGCCATTGACTGGAGTGACCAAATGGCCACATTTTACAACCTCCATCTTCATATAAAATGACCAATTTGCTACCAAAAAGTTGCGAATGCATTTTTATTAAGAACATAGGCCTTCAATAGACTTTTAAAAGTATTTTAAAATGTTACTAAGTTTACTTACAATCTTCTAAAATGTTACTAAGTTTTGAATATGCATACATGTACATGTGTGAGATTATTTCAATGAATATGCTTGAGTACAATGCAATTCATACTTTCTAAATGTGACAAGAATGATTCATATCGTTCGTACAGAGCATTGTCATAACGACAGTATACATCCACGTAGTCGCCTGCTCCGCCTATCAGTTGCACTGGTCACTTGAGCTTTTTTTGGTATGCCTGGCAGAGCGCTGAAGTATGCCATCTTAAAAAAATAAAAGTAAAAATTAGAACCAGTACTTAAATAGTACTAGTATATATGAAATTTTCATTCCGGATAACATCTATTGAAAAAAACTCTCCCAACATCGTAGACATATTTTTTTTATTGCTCCAATGTCAGAGCACAAGGTATGGTCTTCTTAAAATGATGCCACTTAGTAATGGACAACTACAACAATATGAACGGACAGACTGCTTCCACATTGTGTATAGACACTAAGACTAGTAATATATATTGTGGTAGTTGTCCGTCTTTGGTGGTTTCAACATGGCCATCACTGTAAGGTAGCATGTAATATTATGATCTCGAAGTTTTACTAGACTTAGTGTCTATACATAATGTTAAAGTAGTCTGTCCATACATAGTGTGGAAGTTGTCCGTCTTTTGGTGGTTTCAACAGGTCCGTCACTGTGTGGTAGCATGTAATCTTATAATCTTGAAGTTTTACTAGACTTAGTATCAATGCATAATGTGGAAGCAGTCTGTCAATACATAGTGTTTCCATTGTGGAGTAACCACCAAAAAGATGGACAACTACCACAATATGTATTGACACAGAATCCTTCCACATTATGTATAGACACGAAGACAGTCTAATAACTTTCGAGATCATAATATTACATGCTACTCCACCACCAAAAGATGGACAACTAACACACTATGTATTGACAGACTGCTTCCACATTATGCCGTGACACTACGTCTAGTAAAATTTCAAGATTATATTACATGCTACTCCACAGTGACGGACATGTGGAAACCACCAAAAGATGGACAACTTCCACACTATGTATGGATAGACAACTTTAGCATTATGTATACACTAAGTCTTAAAACTTCGAGATCATAATATTACTGCTACCCTATAGATGGCCATGTTGAAACCACCAAAGGACAAATATCCACAATATGTAAAGGCCAATATGTATAGGCAAAATCTAGTAAAACTTAAGTCATAATCTTCATGCTACAAGTGACGGACATGTTGAACTACTAAAAGATAAACAACATCACATTATGGATGGACAGAATGCTTCCACATAATGAAATACTAAGTCAAAGTTCGAGATAATTAATATTCCATGTTAAACCACTAAAAGCTGGACTCTACCACAATACTTGTTGGCGCTTCCACATTGGTATAGTCAATGAGTCTAAAAAACTAAGTTATATAATTACATGCTATCTCTCACAGTTGATGTTGAAACCACCAAAAGATGGACGACTAACATATATGTATTACATACTGCTTAAACATTATGTAAGCACGGATCTGTAAAAGTGTTGTTCAAGTGCACCAGTAAATACAATGTACAAGAATTTTACATACCTACCTTACATAATAAAGGCTCCTGTTTTTTGACAATATGCAGTATACATGCAAAACAGATGAAATTATTTTACACTGATCGCCAATTTAATTAAAAGTTATTTCAGCGATTTTTTTTTTTTTGTCATTTTGGGAAAGGGTACCGTACGGACAGAATTGGGAAAAATCTCAAAAATGCACTGGGGTAAGATGAGAATTAACTTTTTCGGAGCATTCTTCTTATACCCAAGGACAACTAGTCAAATATCCGAAAAGTAAGGAAATTGTCTAAGGCATACTTATTGTCAGATACTAAAAGTTATAAGGGATGGGAATGAATACTGAAACCAGGATTCGAATATTTGTTTACTAGAACCTGTCAATACTTGTTGGGTGATTGGCATATACAGGTACACTGTTACATAATATATTTCATTGTTTCAAACGCGAATTATTGTAATACATATGAAACATGGGATAAAAATGCAAGGGCTGTTATATACATGTCGTTGAGATATGGCAAAACAATTTTGTTACACTGATATTTAAAGCCGGTTTAAGTCATTGGAAGGCTTTTTGTGAATGAATGCCTGATTTTTACAATGCTATGTAGCGAGGGAGAATAAAATAACGATTTGACTGGGTAAATAATCTCAACAGTTCAACCACGAATGACATATTGAACTTGACCACATTTTTTCAGGTTTTATTGATTTATTGATGCTCAGGTCATAGAGAATTTCCGTACAGCTAGCATGTTAACACGTAACAGTCATCAGGAGAAATGGAGGACATACTTGATGTAACATGTAATTGAAGTTTTGATCCAGCTATGAACAATTAGAAATTGATAGCCTTACTGAACATGTAGATGAAGTCCCTGGAATTCATTAAGACATGATGTTCATTTTGAACACTACCGGTGGCTCCACGGTCCTGATGTTATTACAAAACTTGCAATATTTTGTAGCGCCACCTGCAGTTTGTGTATGATATCATGCTCAATAACTTATGCTAGGCACGATTATTTACTTCAAATGAATAAATGGTATCACATTTGCACAATATCACAGACCAAGGTTATCATAACATCACTTTTTGCATGGGATCAAAGTACTGCATGACAAAATGTATTGATGGGATAACTGACATGGTTCATTACTTATGTATATACTTCATGATATTTATTATCTTTTTACCTTACTGTTAAATTTTAATAATGTATTGTTATGTTATTATTGTTACCATGTCATCAATATCGAAATGAACAATAAAAAAAACCATTTCAGTTATATGAACATCAATCAGTTTTGCGATACTAAAAGAACTGACTAAATTAAGAAGTAATATACCAAGTTAACCGATTTAAGAAATACACTAAAAATGAAAAGATAGCTTTAAGAATAATAAGACACTTAATCAAAAATAAATAAAACAGATCGTTAAGATTAATAAGACACAATGTTAAAACTAAGACAAACAATGATGTTTTACAGCCTCCTTAAAATGCTTAAAATCTGTAATATCACGTAACAACTGTGGCAAGTTATACCAAAAGATATACCCCTGTTAAGCAAAATGCTGTTTACCAAGCCCCTTCACCTTGAGAATACAAAAATAACCACTGTCATTGAAATTTAACCTGGATGGATCATCAGGATTGGGACTAGAAGTTACCCTTAACCTTGTACAATGAGTGTGTAATGAGTGTACAGGAATGAAATGTTCACCCAGTTAATATTGAGCTATGCCTGACCTAACTTTCTTTGAAAACATGACCCAAAATAATTTGATTAACCCGTTTTTCAACTTGTAACCACTTTAAATACCTAAACTGGCCTGGACCAACATAAGACATAGAATCAGTATTCAAGACAAATCTCACTAATTTGTTTTGGGTTGTTTGAAGTCTTCTTTTCAACAACTGTGATAAAAAGAACAAAATCACAGTGGCACTGAATGAGGGATGTAACCAATAGATTCTGGTGTGTTGTGTTTGAAAATCGCGTTTTCTATACAGGAACTGTATGGTGTATTTGCGGGTTTCACAATGTCTTGAAATGACAGGGTTAAGTTTTGATATACAGTCTTCAGCTGACATTTATCTTTATTTGGAAACAATATGTTACAGACAGTTCAAGTGTTGCGAAAATATGCTCTGTCAGAAGCGATTTTACTTATATCCTTAAAATTAGTTCCTGGACTGCCGAGTGGCTAATTTCTTTTAACCTCAAAACCGACTCATAAGTACTGTAATCTAAGCTAAACAAACCGTTTCACCTTCCTCTCATTTTCACCAAAACTAATATAATAATGTCACAATTTATAAACACCATAATGTGACCTCTTCTGACAATGGTTCCTGGAAAGCTCACATTTATGACATGAAAAGTTAAGCTTTGCAGTGAATAAATATATATTAAATATATCGAGACAATCTTCATATATATATTCGACCAATCCTTGAATATACTCATGTCATGTGGGACAACATTACTAATGATATTTGAACAAGATGCACTTGAATGTTTTCAACAAGCACTGTGGATGCAATGCTACCAGATATAGGATTAAAGTTTAACAACAAAAGTAAGCTTAAGCCCATTTCTCACCGGGTTGCTCATTATTTGGTATGTATTTGTGGTATTTAGATACTATGGCGGCTATCCTAGTCCAGCATATTGCCGAGGTGTAAAACATGTAGGTTGGAATACTTAGTTTGAACTGTTTGTGGATAAATATTGCATGCAAGAATTAAGTTACACCATTCACGGTCAAGTTCAACATTATAATTCATGTAACACCAAAAATGCTGTAAGATAAGCAACTATCTCTTATCGGAGATATCTGGATAGCGGATGTTGCTGAGAGATTCGTAATTTGCATCATTCAGAACAAATTATTGCATTATGTTTAACAACTTAAACGTATTGTATATGTACTTTATGTACTGCACAACATATGTATTTACATAAAATGAAATGTTATTTTTAGTGACAATTTTTAAACATGAATATAAATCATTTGAGTTACTCCAAACGTTTGATAAAATAGTTTAGTATCAACTACATAATTGAAATGCGTTTAATAAAACTTGTTCAAAGCTACAGACTCGGTCATTTTTATAACTTTAACTGATAACCAATAAAGACATTTTCCGTTTCAAACATTTACAAACTCATTCAATCATTACTCAGTAGTCTCATTAATGTGTTTCAGGTACCGTATCTGAGCTATACTTTCGTCTAAATTGATAAAATTTGGAACATTAATATATGCTCTTTGGGCAAATAAAAAGCCCAATTTAGATTATTTACCTGTCAACGAGTTCCCAAGTAAAATGGCAAACTTTTGCAACTGTCGAGACCTTTCGGGTGCGCAGGCTATCTTTTCTTTTTTGATATTTCCAACATGTCAACGTATATCAGTCACACCTCGGGTATATAATCAACTGGGATAACCATTGATGTATCTAAAAGAAACAAATAAACACTTAAGATATAATCATTGCGGAAATTCGCTTTTAATCTACACCAGTTGTAAATCGTTCTTCGCAAAAACTAATTATCAGTTCTTAATTGGCGAACCAATGAACGGTGGTCGTTCATCCACAAATACTAGAAATTGCTAAAAAAACAAAAATAATATCAAACAGGGAATGCCACGTACCAAAAACGCAGCCTCCCCAAAACGAGCCCCAAATGAGAAAAGTTATTTCTGGTGCAACACAATTTATTTCTTTCGGAACCTTTGCCTAGAAAGCGCAGAGGAATACCTAAAGGACCGTTGACGGAAACACAAATTGATACTTTCAAATTTAATTTCAAGTCAAACGTAGTTTGTCGTTAATAAGGATTTATAGCGTATTTAGTTGTTTAACATGGCCCAGGTACTGGTCTGCACCTTCGAACTTGGATAAGCGTTGTGTTTTCTTGAGTACTAGTGTGCTATGCAATTATTAATTGCACATTTATTTAAACTACGCGTGAATCGTATGAAATATTACGTACATATACTTATATTAATGATGTCGCATTGTCATAAATTAGACGAAGCAAT
The DNA here is from genome assembly GCA_022818135.1 of Saxidomus purpurata. NCBI lineage: Eukaryota > Metazoa > Mollusca > Bivalvia > Venerida > Veneridae > Saxidomus > Saxidomus purpurata. The sequence continues at coordinate 256,883 of JAFMSR010000040.1, forward strand.
ATGACATATTTAGCATAAATGAAAATTAAAAGAAAAAGTTTTAAATTCATGGTTGCGCTTTAAACAATTGGTTTCAGACCGAAACAAATAAACATAAATAGTAGCAAATATGCAGCCATAACAAGCAAGTGCCGTGAGTTTTCTGACGTCGGATTGAATGAACCGACACCATAAAAAAACGATCAGACAAAGGGATACTTTTCTTTCTCAAATCTTCGATACTAAAGTTTGAAAATATAATTGGCATAAATGCAAGAAACGGTTATAAAAGCATATTTCAATTTTTAAGAAAGTCCTCCGCATTGACTGCAGTCCACATTTATAAAATACAACAAAATCGAATACAAACCAATAAGATCTGCTATTGACATGATTTTGTGCCACATCCTAAAAATTATAAGAAAATTAACAAGATTTCCCTAACTTACAGAACACATATTTTGTTGATTTTATTAAATTCACTGTAATTGTTAGTATAATGAAATGATCAATCATATGATTTAAAGTTTGCAGTTCGCAATTGAAATATTAAACCAATTCTTATGTTGAAATATCTATTTTTTCCATGTGTTTTGTTTTGCATTAAATCTGTTGAGAGATTAAATAAATATATATTTGTCACATTCAATATTTCGTTTTACGATAACTATTTTAGGATAATGTTTATCAGAAATGTATTATATAAGTACTCCATAGCTTGTGTGGTGTTACATTAAATTGTTTTCTATACGCGCAACAAAATAAGCTTCGGCGCTAGTTAATTGATTAAATTTAGATACGATTTACTTCGGAGTTAACGTTGTTTGTGATACACAATGGACTCAAATTGGATAAAAGCTACCATGTTTGCGTCAGTTATGTTCGTTTGCTTCATTATGTACTGTAAGTAATTTAAATATCGATTTTATATTCAGTATTACCTAATGTTTTTGAAAGAAAAACACCGAAATAATCGATCAAATTGTATTGTTTAGGTTGAAACAATTGTGATCAAGCTGTGTATTTAAAACGTTCCCGTCACTTACAAATTAGTATTCCACCTCAGACGTCTTCAAATAAAGGTTGGTCGCGGGATGGTGCTTCTGTCGAAGCTTGTCTGCCTACATAAAAATGATAGGATTCGGAAGTGGCATCCGGCGAAATCTTATTAATATACCACTACTTAAGAGTGGTGCACCACCACCAGGTAAAAAACCTGAGCGAAATGACTGTGATATGACATCGATACAAGTATTTTTTCTGTTTATTTTATGGCTCAAACTCGACTTTTGTTGAGTTTATTTCAATAAAATATCGAAAATCGCGGGAAACGAAACCACAAAGCATCGCAAGCATGACGTCATTTAACGGCGTCATCGTCATATGGCTTTCGGCAGTTATAACGCTCGTCATATCACTATAATTACTGTATGATCAAAAGGTGAGGTATTGGTCAGTTCTTACACCAAATTGGAGAAAAAAACTATCTAATATGATATGGAATAATAGTATATGATTTGACTCATGTACATACAGTCTAAATTACAATTGAAACACATCAGCGTATAATACCATAAATTTTGACAATGTCATTATTTGATTAAAATTTATAATACCATCTTCATCACCCTCGATACAGAGGGACTCTCCCAATTAATTAATAACCTAAGCTATATTCCAAATCCCTATCAAAACACTTCAACTCTTTGCGCCTAAACATCGAAATAAAAATGAATATTATACCAGTATATACAGTATATAACGGTGATCATTGGGAATTATTGAACATGAATGGAAGGCCACCTAGTTTTAGAATTGAAATACCAAGTGATTCTGACAAAAAAAACAGGAATTTATGCAAACAACGTAAGGGACAAATTGACAAGATCACTAAACAGAGCTGTCAACAATGGTGATATTTTAGATGCTGTTCTCAACGTTTGGATTGAGACTCATGATCCGAGTGAGAAAGAAGACTCAACAACTACATATTTTGCCCAAGTTGACAGACAGTACTTTGAAGATAACCTATTTTTGACGGCATCAACATCGTTGCAACGGCTGGTGAAAATATCAGAAACGCATTCTAGGCTACGTAGACATAAACATAAATTGTAAAAGCTGTGTACCGTGATAAATACATTGCAGTGTGGCAATGCAGAGAACGCACAAATTACCAAGTTGTCGTCGTCACCCTACCTGCCAAATAAAGAGTTTCTGGTCAACCACAGAATGCATCTTGCGATAACATTAAGTGGAATGCTGCCTGTTCACTACACCAGGTTTGCTTAAATTGGTAGTATAGCAAACCAAAGAGACAAAACATATCAAAGATCTGCAATCAAAGTGTCAAGGAGGCATATGAATATTCCATTGATGAAGCTTTACTTCAGAAAGTCGCCTGGTATGAAGACCTTGATGGCATTGACATCATGCCTGACGCTCGGCATGGTTGGAGAAAAAATGCCAAAGACAGCAGCATTGTTGCCCTTGGTGACAAATCACACAAACCCTTCAATATGTGACTGTAACAAATATGTGTTTGTGTCACAGAACGAATACTATGATTCCGAAGATGTAACTGAGAATGTGCATACTCACGACAAGAATATGTGAATTAACAAGTAGTGAAAGACAGGCATGATGCTCTAAACCAGAATTAATCATGGCCTGGAGTCAAAACTGTAAATAAATCAATGAAAGCTGTATCTTTTGGACCAAAATACAACAAACGAAACACTTGGTCGGAGCAGTTGGTAGACAAGGTTGAATCCATTGCTACCAATTTTGCTCGGCAATCAGAAACTGCGAGAAGAATCCGGAAAATCTGAAGAAACGTCTAAAGAATATAACCTCACATTATAAAAATGAGCACAGCAATTGTCACCACACATCCAGATGCAAGGACAGTCATTACAGACCAAAAGCTGAAAAAAATTGTTACGGACTGTGATTGAAATGTCAATGACTTAAAAGTGTCCCCATGACTACATACTGGCTACAGACACATCATATATGGAATCGTTTAATAATGTGATGAAAATCTTCCAGGAAAAGAGGATTGCATTCAGAAATGAAAGATATCGTGTCCGGTCTATGCTTAGTGTTCTACACTAGAATCACAATGTTGACCGGGATTATACATCAGTATCTTAAAGATCCACGAGCACCACGCAGTCAACATGGTAAAAAGAAATACAAGCCTTACAACTAGAAATACAGAAACTAAATCTGGAACAAATATATGGATACTATCTACCGGCCTTGCAGAACAAGACAACAACATATAAATAAAACAATATGCATTCTTTTCAAACTACTAGATCATAAGTAATGTGTACATATGTAAAAATACCGATAGGTTTTGTGTATACTGTTTGCCTAAAAGAACTTCAACAAACCATTCATTGAAAGCGAAAATGAAGCAAAAATCTACATTTACAAACTTTTGTAGTGTTCACTGATAATCATTATATCATATAGTTGTACTACCGGAACGTAATAGTACGGACTTTATCAAGTTCTGAGTATAAAGAGCCCCAAAAAAAAAAAAAAAAAAAAAAAAAAAAAAAAAAAAAAAAAAAAAAAAAAAAAAAAAAAAAAAAAAAAAAAAAAAAAAAAAAAAAAAAAAAAAAAAAAAAAAAAAAAAAAAAAAAAAAAAAAAAAAAAAAAAAAAAAAAAAAAAAAAAAAAAAAAAAAAAAAAAAAAAAAAAAAAAAAAAAAAAAAAAAAAAAAAAAAAAAAAAAAAAAAAAAAAAAAAAAAAAAAAAAAAAAAAAAAAAAAAAAAAAAAAAAAAAAAAAAAAAAAAAAAAAAAAAAAAAAAAAAAAAAAAAAAAAAAAAAAAAAAAAAAAAAAAAAAAAAAAAAAAAAAAAAAAAAAAAAAAAAAAAAAAAAAAAAAAAAAAAAAAAAAAAAAAAAAAAAAAAAAAAAAAAAAAAAAAAAAAAAAAAAAAAAAAAAAAAAAAAAAAAAAAAAAAAAAAAAAAAAAAAAAAAAAAAAAAAAAAAAAAAAAAAAAAAAAAAAAAAAAAAAAAAAAAAAAAAAAAAAAAAAAAAAAAAAAAAAAAAAAAAAAAAAAAAAAAAAAAAAAAAAAAAAAAAAAAAAAAAAAAAAAAAAAAAAAAAAAAAAAAAAAAAAAAAAAAAAAAAAAAAAAAAAAAAAAAAAAAAAAAAAAAAAAAAAAAAAAAAAAAAAAAAAAAAAAAAAAAAAAAAAAAAAAAAAAAAAAAAAAAAAAAAAAAAAAAAAAAAAAAAAAAAAAAAAAAAAAAAAAAAAAAAAAAAAAAAAAAAAAAAAAAAAAAAAAAAAAAAAAAAAAAAAAAAAAAAAAAAAAAAAAAAAAAAAAAAAAAAAAAAAAAAAAAAAAAAAAAAAAAAAAAAAAAAAAAAAAAAAAAAAAAAAAAAAAAAAAAAAAAAAAAAAAAAAAAAAAAAAAAAAAAAAAAAAAAAAAAAAAAAAAAAAAAAAAAAAAAAAAAAAAAAAAAAAAAAAAAAAAAAAAAAAAAAAAAAAAAAAAAAAAAAAAAAAAAAAAAAAAAAAAAAAAAAAAAAAAAAAAAAAAAAAAAAAAAAAAAAAAAAAAAAAAAAAAAAAAAAAAAAAAAAAAAAAAAAAAAAAAAAAAAAAAAAAAAAAAAAAAAAAAAAAAAAAAAAAAAAAAAAAAAAAAAAAAAAAAAAAAAAAAAAAAAAAAAAAAAAAAAAAAAAAAAAAAAAAAAAAAAAAAAAAAAAAAAAAAAAAAAAAAAAAAAAAAAAAAAAAAAAAAAAAAAAAAAAAAAAAAAAAAAAAAAAAAAAAAAAAAAAAAAAAAAAAAAAAAAAAAAAAAAAAAAAAAAAAAAAAAAAAAAAAAAAAAAAAAAAAAAAAAAAAAAAAAAAAAAAAAAAAAAAAAAAAAAAAAAAAAAAAAAAAAAAAAAAAAAAAAAAAAAAAAAAAAAAAAAAAAAAAAAAAAAAAAAAAAAAAAAAAAAAAAAAAAAAAAAAAAAAAAAAAAAAAAAAAAAAAAAAAAAAAAAAAAAAAAAAAAAAAAAAAAAAAAAAAAAAAAAAAAAAAAAAAAAAAAAAAAAAAAAAAAAAAAAAAAAAAAAAAAAAAAAAAAAAAAAAAAAAAAAAAAAAAAAAAAAAAAAAAAAAAAAAAAAAAAAAAAAAAAAAAAAAAAAAAAAAAAAAAAAAAAAAAAAAAAAAAAAAAAAAAAAAAAAAAAAAAAAAAAAAAAAAAAAAAAAAAAAAAAAAAAAAAAAAAAAAAAAAAAAAAAAAAAAAAAAAAAAAAAAAAAAAAAAAAAAAAAAAAAAAAAAAAAAAAAAAAAAAAAAAAAAAAAAAAAAAAAAAAAAAAAAAAAAAAAAAAAAAAAAAAAAAAAAAAAAAAAAAAAAAAAAAAAAAAAAAAAAAAAAAAAAAAAAAAAAAAAAAAAAAAAAAAAAAAAAAAAAAAAAAAAAAAAAAAAAAAAAAAAAAAAAAAAAAAAAAAAAAAAAAAAAAAAAAAAAAAAAAAAAAAAAAAAAAAAAAAAAAAAAAAAAAAAAAAAAAAAAAAAAAAAAAAAAAAAAAAAAAAAAAAAAAAAAAAAAAAAAAAAAAAAAAAAAAAAAAAAAAAAAAAAAAAAAAAAAAAAAAAAAAAAAAAAAAAAAAAAAAAAAAAAAAAAAAAAAAAAAAAAAAAAAAAAAAAAAAAAAAAAAAAAAAAAAAAAAAAAAAAAAAAAAAAAAAAAAAAAAAAAAAAAAAAAAAAAAAAAAAAAAAAAAAAAAAAAAAAAAAAAAAAAAAAAAAAAAAAAAAAAAAAAAAAAAAAAAAAAAAAAAAAAAAAAAAAAAAAAAAAAAAAAAAAAAAAAAAAAAAAAAAAAAAAAAAAAAAAAAAAAAAAAAAAAAAAAAAAAAAAAAAAAAAAAAAAAAAAAAAAAAAAAAAAAAAAAAAAAAAAAAAAAAAAAAAAAAAAAAAAAAAAACTATGTCCCTTTGTTGTAAAGACACCATTTGTAATTAAAAGCCACTATCAAGTTCCCGGAGAAATATTAGGTAATTTTGGTCTAATTTGTTGTAATCTTTTATGTTGGTCTTCTATAAAGCATGTATTCTACTGATACAAAATGTTGATTTGGAAAGGTAACGTATGCCTACTGGAAAATCCACCTATATACTCAAGTCACTTTTCATAGAGAATATATTGACTTAATGTTAGAGAGTATATTTGAAGGGTATAAAAGCCGGTACTCCCCTAGTGGAATTGTCAATTGAGGTCTCATCCGCAAATTCAAGCTAACATATTTGCTCTTATGGACGGACCTTTATAAAATTTGCTTCAACTCAAGTGGAATTGTCAGTCTGTGACTAGGTCTTGTCGTAGTCACATCGAAGAGAATAATATAATATCTGGGATTTTTGGGCCGTATTTATTGATACAGGATACATCTCTGTAGAAGCGCAGCTTCTTAGAGACTTACTAAAGTAAATAAAGATGCCTTGGTCCAGATAAGAGATTCGTTTACTTTGCGTAATATAATTTGCAAGTTAACCAAAAGCCATACTTAACATTATAGTATAATCTTCGTAGAAGCCCAGCTTCTTGTAGAGAATACTCAAAATAAGTCATTGTGCTTAGGTTGCAGTTATATATTGTTATAGTGTGTTCGACGTATAGGCGTATTAGGGAGTTGATCACCTTATCTTATGAGTATCCCAGCTGCCCTGAGATTGGTGTATTAGTATAAAGTATTGGTTCTGCAAGTGTTGAGCCATAAGGAGAAATACAGTGAAGTTTATTTGTTCAGCTGATCCCTTATAGTAAATTCAAATCAAAGTTACTGAATGTACATTTGTCGTAATTTGCTTTCAATCAAAAGATAAGAAAACTTAAGGAAAATTTATATATCGACGATTGCTCGGAGATACGTTACACCTTAATTTTAATAACCGTAAGTTAGGTCACCAGGATTCATAAAGGAATAAGTTATGTTTCACAAAAAATAAAAAAGAGTAAAGTGGACAAATAGATTATAAGTTACATGTTTTCTATATGCAATGCAGTTCTAAACAATTAGTTAGTATTCATTGTTTATATATATTGACCATCACTGATGACATAAATCATACATTTGCCTTGTGATAGTCTGAATACAGGTAATATAGCTACCATTACTACATGTTCATTCTTCATTGTAAAAGTATGTAAATGCAATATGCATCCTGACAGCACTGCTCTTAACGTTTGATCAATTTGTAAAATCAGTACCCTATTAAATACACACAACTTTATCTCTCCTGAATGCTGAGCTCCAATACTACCGCAGACCACATGTTTATATTAGCAAGCATGCTGACCTCAAGTCATGATGATAAAACCCCCCTTTTTGCCTTATATGCTTAATGGCCATCAGAACGAATATATGTGCTGACATTCCCCAGGCTTACGTAAATTTCTAATTTCTGCCATAAAAAGTGTACCACTCAATCATTTTGAAATTTTTTTAAGGACATATCTAGTGTCTTCTTAAATGCTAGACATGATAGTTGTCCTACATCTATAGCCAAACATACACTGAAAGACTTTAATAACGCAACACTTTTATATGTTAATATTTTTTGGAGCAAAACAAAAAAACTATTTTCAACATTCTCATTTACTTCCCACACATAAAACCTACAATCGGAATGCATTTTAAATGAAATTCACTCAACTGTCAAAACAGTGAGTAGTAATAAGGCAGAAACCACGTTCTGCACGTGCGTTTTAAGGGTAAGTAATTTTTAAATATTAAATCGATACAAGTTGGTTCAGTAGGTCCCTGTTGATTAAAAACTCAAAGAAAATATATTTTTAGGAAGCGTTGTCAGCATTTAAAATGCCTCGCCTTTCAGATGATAATGGGTAACAATCCGTTTGCATGTTACGCGCTGGATTATCACAGACTTTCGGCAGAGGTGGTGGCAAATTTCAGTATGAAAATGTGAGTCCATATGTCGCCAACATCACATTTCAGCATCTTCACCAAAAGGTCGTGGACTGGACGGCCATTTAGTCCGATATGGAACCAAACGAGAATGTATGGGCTGAGCTTAAAGGATGTGTACATACAGTCGTCAGCCACCCCCTGCCAACGTCACTGATTTACGTCAGGGCTTGACTGGGGAATGGGCAATTATTCCACAACTTATGACTGCTTCTTTAATCCAGTCAATGCGAAGAAGATGCATGGCCTCCATTCACGCTTACATTGGCTATACCAACTATTTAATATCTGTGATTTTAGACTTGGAGGGCGATACATTTTGAAGCAATGAAATTGGTGTTTATCATGGTTGGTTTTTGTTAAATTTGGTCAAAACAGTAATTCTAGATTATATTTCTATGCTAAATAAGTTTTCCTTTAATATCATTTAATAGAACATTTTTACAGAGGTTTTTCAAGGTGTTGCGTTATTAAAGTCTTTGGGTGTAAGTTGGTAGATATTTGAAGAGCTGATAATTGATGAAGAACAAGTTGTCCCTCAGAAGTGACTAATGCCCCCGAAAGAGGTGTCTCTCAGTCTTTGTCCTCTCCATGTGCTCAATAACTGTGGTATGTAATTTTAAAATACATGCAACACATCGGCTTGATGTGCTGGACATGTGTGCCAAGTTTTTTTAAAAATCAATCAATGCATGAGAAAGTTATAGACCGGACACATATGTGTGCAAATATACAGGATTCCATTACCTTCAAACTGTTAGTGTGACCTTGACCTTTGAGGTAGGGACGTGAATCTTGCACGCGACACGTCCTCTTGATGGGTTAGACATTTGTGCCAAGTTATTTTGAAATCCTTCAATGCATGACAAAGTTCTAGTCCGGACACAAATGTGTGCATATATACAGGATTTCTTACCTTCGAACTCTAAGTGTGACCTTGACCTTTATGGTTGGGTCGAGGTTCTTGCACGCGATACGTCGTCTTGATGTGCTACACATTTGTCCAAAGTTATTTTATAATCCTTCTGTGTGTGACAAAGTTACAGTCCGGACACGAATTTGTGCACATATACAGGTTTCCAGTGTGAATTTGACCTTTGAGGTAGGGACGTGGGTCATGCACGCGACATGTCGTCTTGATGTGCTAGACATTTGTGGCAAGTGGTTTTAAAATCCTTTTAATGCATGACAAAGTTACAGTCCGGACACGAATTTGTAAGTTGGGACGCACAGACGGACAGATGGACGGACGGATGGACGGTGCGATTTTAATATGCCTCCCTTCGGGAACATAAAAAGGCAAATAGTGCGCGATAGAAGTTTTTATTAGTAAACAAAATTGAATTTTTTTTAGAAATTATAGCATCAGGGATGGAATGTAAAAGCGAACATATATCAGACTTTATTATGCGACATATTTTAGTGACTTTAGATAATGTATTAACATCATGTAGCCAAATTCTCTGACTGTTCTCATTAGCATTACGTCGGTTTTTTTTTTAAAAGAGCTGAAAAACGGCGTGGTGAATAATTATTATGTTCTTCGGTTTTACATCTTGTAGGAGATGAACAAATTTTTTTTTATAAATTGCCACCTACGTTTTCAGTTAGAAACGTCGAAATGCAAACACCGTTAGTCGCAACGTTAGGACAATTCCAATACAAAATACAACGTTATAAATATAAAAACTGGCATCACATCCTGTATCATCATGCTTCTATAAAAGAATTGATTGAATTTGATTTAAAGTTAGTTCGAAGATCAGTATTTGAAATAACATGTTATGATTAAAGCATAAATATATATTTTGATAGTCAATAAGGTATGTAAAAAAGTAAAGAAAATTTGCGCTTCCAGTGATACGAAGTAAACTTCATTAATTTCTTTCTTAGTCTAAATATTTCACATTATGAAAGAATTAATGACAGGAAGAAGTTACACTTGTATTTGATTTGATTTCCTTAGAACGAAAGAGAAAACCAAGGAAAGAAACTTTTAAAACCGTGATTGAACTCATTATTATCTGTTATATTTCTGAGACTTGTTAAAAAATAAATTAATTTACTATTGATTAGTTAATACACAATGCAATATGATAAAGCTATTTTTTTTAGACTTTTTGGAAAGCTAAACAATATCGAGCGACATTGATTATGTTGGAACTAAAATATAGGTATGTTTTTTTTGGGGGGGGGGGGGTGGACCAATCCGTTTTCATAATTTTAGGGTTTTGTATCATGGTAAGGAAAAAAAAACTGGAAGAAAAATCACACCTTTTAAAAATAGAAAAAGAAAATCGGTTAAATTAAAAAAGAAAAGAGGTATACATGTAAATAGGATAAATAAATGTACAGACGATTTGCATTTGATACTATTTTGTCACTTTTTATTTAGATTTATATTCATTGATGATGTATTTATTGTAAATTCATAATTTTCACAGGAGGTTGTGAAACTAGTTTTATTGTGATAGTGCGACTAGCCTGACTGTTGATTTGAATATTCAAAGAATATACTATCAGGCTCTAACAAACTCTTGAGGCGACAGTGTTTTTCGGAACACAGATCTAGACATTAAATTAATATTTTCAAAATTTAAAACATTCTTAACAAATATACATGTGAAGACGTAGAAAACATAGTTGACTGAAATATTCATATATATTTGAACTAATTACTTGTTACAGTTCAATACCAAATGAACGCCGCGAAGAAAATAATGGTATATAGTTTAGTTAAATTGTTGATTGTTGTACTACATTTGTTTTTAATGTGGCATGCAATTCTACGGATTTACTAATGCGTAATATCAGTTTGCTAAACTACTTTTACTTATTCTAAAATCCACAACTTTCTGTATCGAGTTATGGTATTTTAGAACTGTAATACTAAATGTAACACTGTGCCACTGATGTTGATGTTACATTTGTAATCAGCTGTTTCCTCGATAAATTTATATATTCTGAGAAGAGTTGTATCAATAATGCACCATGGATAGTTTATAGTTCACACAAGGGTTAGAATAAGATATCCTGCCGGGCAGTCATTTAGATAAACAGTTACCATCTAGGGAATTCCTGGCAAATGTTAGGAGGAAAATTAGTTAATACCAGAAAATAATTAAATACCTCTTATAATACCTTTATACTCCCCTACTGCCTTATTCCTAGCCACCATTCAAGATATCGTATATAGCTATATATTCAAACTTATTTCAGTTTTAAGTTTAGACGAATTACAAAATCAATATAAATGATATGTAACTTAAACAGACCAAACGGTATTAAACTATGCAGTGGTGCACATATCCCGCGCATGATGAATGTCGAAAAGCGTGCCCTTTAGTGAAATCAATAAAGGAGCGCGTGGTCTTTTTCCAACCAATCGTACCGTTAGGTGCAAAATGAATGAAGCGTTCAAACAGAAAAATGTATTCTTACATCTTGAAAAAGTTGAAAGGACAAAAATTATGAGGTAAGTGAAATTTTATTATGTCCAGAATTTTTTGTCAGCTTTTTTTCGAGGTACGAACTACTTAACGGCTGTGTTGATCTGCACGATTGTCAACCTAGTTTTAGCTTAAAACTGCATTTAAAAGTTTATTTACCTTAGTTATTTGTTCAGCCATAAAAATAGTCAGGATTATATACTTTATATCCTAAGCTTTCCAATTAAATTTTTCATTAGTAAATCAAGCGAAATTATCGTCAGTGCAACAGTTTAACAAGACATTACATCGCCATTCACGCGCATTTCAAGTAAAGTAACATTTGGATGCACTCGATACACTTGAAATTTCTACGTTGTACAACCAAAAATGTTCTAACGTGAATTCTTGCTTTAATGCGGAGGCCGTAGGTACGAGTCCGAATACCGGCAATGGTTTTATAATTTTAGTACAGGTTTACTTTATCAGACAATCTGACTGACTTAATGGTTTTGTTTACCCTAGGTACTTAACTATTGTCTTATGGCTGAGCATATCAGACAATGCAAACGTTACTTGTTGATTTAGCATAATTCGATTCATATAAAATGAGTACATACAGATTTGTTTTTACTATTTACAGATCAACCCTGCTTGGCAAACTCTTGAACATTGTGTAACATTCGCAGTATCTTTCAGTAAAATGATTTCAACTTTAACAGGCCTTATACGACTTTCAACTGCAATAAAAGATTACCCTATTGAACATTATTATTTAAAGTAAAGTGCATATTATCTAAAATCATAGTCTGCACAACTCACCAGTGTATGACACTGTCCACTGTATAATAAAAACTATCGTCAAGAATGTAAACAAGTAAAAATATCTGGAAGATATCACTTGATATATCAGCTAGCCTAAATTAAATAAAAACCTCCCTAAAGGTTGGAATTATAAACTTATTGTCCCGATGAATAAAATACAACATGATCAATACAAAACTCAGCAAAATACTCAAAATAAACATCTAATTCACACGACAAAATACTGCTTTGTTCAAACATCCCGCCTCGACCAAGACGATGTAATGTTTGAAAATAATTTTGCGCACAGAACGCAACCAAACGAAACAATGCTAAAACCTATGACATTGATGATAAGCAAAACTGTTAAAAAGAATCTACCCAAATAAAACGTATGCATTTGTATACTGTCGTGCCAATCTAATACGACGAAAAAATACAGCGCCATGTACGTCAGGTGACACACTCCTCTCTGTTTCTAGTTGATGACTTTTCGTCTTTCATTATGTCACGAAAACATCTTTCTGTCACAAAACCTATTCTAAAGTATTGTATTTATGTAATTTTTTTATCCATTGTATCATTATACAAAAGAAACAATACATTAAAATCAGAGTGTGCACTTATAAGTAAACTTACACTACTTTACCTTTAATGATATTTTCATCATACTACAACTAAGTTTTCTACTATAGTAGACATTTACTGCCCATCAGTTTAAACTGCAAAGAAATCACTGCGTTTCACAGATGTAAAATCAGGGAACATCATCGATAAGATGTCTCCTTTGTGCATCTTAATCTTCTCAAATACTTTTTTCAAAAACGGTAACAGATTGTAGTTAACTTATAGTTGATCTTGGTTATATACTATTATTAGTTTCAAGATAAACTGACTTCACTCCTGTGTTCTTTCCATACTTGTAGTATACAATACCAGATGCTACATCTACGAAAGAGGGAATGTCGCTGTTTTCTGATCCCTAACGTTTTTCAGCAGTAGGAGTACTTCTGAGTGTAGAAATTTATCAGTTGTATATACTGTTTGGCCTTAAGATAATTTTCCCTACTTATGTATTTATCAATAAACACCCCTCCTCCTTTTAAACTCTCTATCCTTAAACCGTTTTGCAAATATTTTTCGGCAAAATTGTCCTTACGTTATGTTAAGAGTATTTCTATGTGTATTTTTTCAAACTATTCAGATAATACTAAACATCAAATAGTGCTATTCAACGGTCAGCGTCCGAGGACACGATATCTTATCAAATTGAGTGAAATAGCTTAGGCTTTGTAGTTTCACAAAATCACTCACAAATGCATACATAGTAAACATGTCGCATCAATGATTCTATGATATCTACATATTGATTTTGTTAACATACAACAGTATAGCATATCACGAAAATTATTACTACAATTATTCTCTACTCTGCTGCAAACGCAGTGATATATTATGCATACATTTTCTTGTTATATAATTTCAGTAACAAGAGGGACAAATCTGCACTTTCCATATGCCACCAGTGATGTGTTTGGAGGCAATAACATGTCTAAAACAATTTCTTCACCCGGATCTACTACGGTTCTTGACATTTATAGAAAACGTCGTAGAGAGGTGAATGCAGGTTGCAAAAAAGTCAATATGACGGTCACAAAGGGATCTACTTTAAACAGATATAGTCTTCTATTTGATAATAAACATTTCATTTACTACTGTCCAATTCACAAGGTCGGTACAAAGTTTTGGAATCATGTTTTATTGACTGTGGCTAGTCAAGGAAAACATAGTACTCCGTTCAACATAGATAAAAACAAATTATTCCAAAAGTAAATATATCTTCGAAAAATGAATATAGAACATTTCAACATAAGGGTTCATCATTCATGTTTGTAAGGGATCCATATGCACGTCTATTATCTGGCTATTTAAACAAATTTTATCATCCAAATTTGCAGTCCTGGAAATTAATTGGCACAAATGTGGTTCGAGTTATTAGAGACAGTCATTCAAATGTTTACAGAAACTATGGATTTGACGTGACGTTTTCAGAGTTAATTAAATACTTGCTTCTTCAATATGAAACAGGAAAAAAAATAAATGTGCATTTTTCACCGATGATTGATCATTGTGATCCATGTAAGGTTCGCTTTCGGTACATAGGGAAGTTAGAGACAATTGCGGCTGACGCAAAATATATAATATCGGAGTGGCAGAAACGGTTTAATGATATAGATATACATTTTGACGATTTTGGAAAAGAGTCTGCTCTTTTTACTGCTAGACATCGCATTAAACAATTATATGAGACAAAAAAAATTCTGAGAGAGATACGATTTCCATTCATTCAGCTTATGCTTCGAACATGGAGAGATTTACAAATGAGGGGATTTTTATCAAAAAATATTAAATTTCCATTTGACCAATCTAAAGTAGATAATATAACGGCAGATAACTACCTTGAAGCTATTAAAGAAGCTCTTGAGATTCCTGTTAATAATACAGAAGTAAAACAACAGAGGACTGAAGCTCTTATATCTGTATACAGACAGGTATCGATAGCAGACATGGAAAAATTGAGGGAATATGTTTTGAATGACTGTTTACTTTTTGGCTATGATGATAGACCAACAGTATTATTCGACAGGTCAAAAGCTTTTGAGGAGGATTTTATATATCTTGATGGATTAACGAAAGATTAGCGTGTACGGAGTTGGGATATTTTAATTGAAAATAAGCGAATGTGTTTATGAAGAGTATTACTAGGTAGAAAACAAGAGTATTTTGCAACTACAAAATGTATATCACAACCAGTAAAAATTAAATTCGATTATTATGGTTCAGGCATCAAGCCTATAAAACGTATAAATATATATAAGTATCCACATAATTCAATACAAATAAATGTATAAAATTACCTTGAAGTGCAAACAGATGCCCATTTTGATAATAATTAATTACGCATATCTTTTGTGTGTTTCCTCAGCCTTTCCTTGAACTGTTTGATGTTTTCAGTTTTTTTCTTAAATATGGCTCATGATGCTTTTAGGATCAAATTTCCGTTCCGTGTCGCCAAATATTTGTTCGTTAACACGCAAGTGGACATGTTTCCTTGCCAAACATTAATCACTAAACTTGGTCAGGATATTTGCCCAGAATTACTGTTCGAATTGGATATTGGATGAAAAACTAGGTGATTCAGGACCCATAATTGAAATTTCTTCTTAAGGCTCTAGAGGCTACTGTTTCAGACCAAATTGCCTGCAATTTGTTCAGAAAGGTTGCTTGGTGCATTTCCGTTAATTGTTTAATTTTTTTCATTTGCGGTCAAAAACTAGGTCAGAGCCCAAATATGGAAAACTTTAACAAAGCTTCAGTTTCAGCCAAATGTCCATGAAATTTGTCGGAAATGTGTTTTGATGATCTAGTCTAGTTCGATAGGGTAATCTGGGGTCATATCACATACCACCTGAATATGGGAAAACATTTTTAACGCTCTATAAGGTGCTTTTCAGCCCATTTTCCTGGAAATAGTCACAAAGGTCTTTTACATCTTTTTAGCTCTACTTCGATGATGTATCATCTGGGCTCAATGCATTTACTGCCCATTTTTTATTTTGGAAAACCTTTTTATACTACTCGATATTTGATAAAGGCCACTTTTGTACCCTGATATACTGGTACTGTTTGGGTAACACACTGAACGTTTATGATATATCTAAGTTTTGTTTAATATTGGTTATTTGGGATAAAATCGATTAATTAGCTCAAATACCGAAAAGCTTGTTAATTATCTATTGAAGTAAAACATTATCTGCCCAATTATATAACCTGGAAATTTGTCGGAAAGGATTTGTGATCATGGCGGTAAAATTCGTATAAGGGTTATTTGGGGTCCAAATACTGCACAGAAATAAGTTTCAATAACCTTGTAATCAGGGTGTCCATTTTCGAGCCCAATTATCCTGTACATTGTCAGATAGCGCCTGGTTTTGAGTGATTCTAGCTCAGGTTAGATCTGGGTCATCTGGGGTAAAAACTAATTCACACGCCTCAATTGTGAAAAAATTGTTAGCACGAAGTTCTGCGAGGGTCATGCCCGAATGCCCTGGGAAATTTGTCGGAAAGGTATGCCTTTTGATGCATGTTCTAGACATGTTCGAATAGGTAATCTGGGGTCCGGGGATCTGGCAGACCAAGGCAAGATGCTAAACCTTTGGTTAACACGCGGAATGTATTCATTATTGAGCCGGGCAGATGTCCGGGAATTGTCAGCAATCTTGCATTAAGAATTATTCCTGGACCCATTCCAACCTGGTATCTGGGCCAAAATCTAGGTCACAGAAGCCCAAAGATGGAATAGCCTTTCCTGCTGTTAAGGTACCATTATCAGCCCAAGTATGCTGGTAAGTTTTGACATTGAAAGCTTATTTGTACCATTTCATGACAGATCAAATTCCAATATGGGACCGGGTTTAAAGATCGCAGAGCCCAAAGGTGCAAAACCTTGTTAACACTTTTGTCTTCTCAACATTTTCAGCCCAAATATCCTGGAAATATGTCACAAAGATCTAGTCTCGATCATTTCTAACAAAACTGTGGTAAAATTGCGGGGTACTCTGTTGCACATGGTCATGGCCCCTTGTTAAATTATTCTCCGCTTGACGCATTGTCCATTAATCAAATATCTGATCTACACATGGCAGGACGTTTGTCTTCCATACCAGCATCATGCAATGATATGCCTTTTATTGTTTGGGTATTGATACATGTACATTCCGAATCATTATTCAAGCTCCTTTTGTATAAGTAGACATTTCAAAACGTTGCACCGGGCCTTAAAGCGTTCATTGTGATATATCGGTTTTGTTTTTGTCATTTCCGTAAAATTAAAAGAGCGGCCATCACTATGTAAATTTGCAACATTTCCTTCGATTTCGGGGAAACCAATTCATTCCAACATGTGTTGAACAACGCTGTAGGACACATTCTTCAATGGTGCTTAGGCAGCCTGTTTCTTCGGACATGCCTGCTTGTCAACTTACAGACTATCTACTATTAATGCATTTCAGGCATTTATAGCGCTTTTGCCAAAGGTTTTTATACTACTCGTTATTTGATTGAGGGCTCACTTTTATAAACGCTGAATTGTAATGTTTGGGTTAACACACTGAACATCATATATTAAGTTTTGTTTAAATTGTTTATTTGATAAAATCGATTACTTAAAAATCGTGATTTTAAGATTTATTGAACTAAATGTCCGTTCTAAGTCATTCTTGCCATTTGTGTACAGGCCAATAATCGTAAACTGGTCCATTTCAAAATGCTGCTGGATTTAGTAATCAATACCAAGTAGGTGTCAACGAGCATTAATGTATTTCAGTCTGGTAAATCGCCTGAACTGCTGAATTAACCGATTGAACTTTGATTGCGGAATTACTTCTTTCCTGCTTGTAAGCCGTAGCACGTAGTTCGGCGTTTCAGGGTGTCCGACTGCAGGGTGACAAGGTAATGACAAGTTGAAGCATGTCCTAGACATGATTCAACGGGATTAAGGTCCGGGGAACTGGCACACCCAAAAGGCAATGCTCGTTTGTGCTCACGTGAAATGTATTGATTAGTGAGGCAGGCTGTTTAGCGGTAAAGCATTATCCTGCATTGGAATTAAACCTGGACCCTTTGCACCGGTCATATGGGCGTACATGTACGCAAGAACCAACACTTTACCTTCCTGCTGTTAATTATACGTTAGCAACAGCTTGGACTCAGTTTTGAATAAACTTATTTCCATTTCATGATTCAGATCTTCCAACATATGGACCGTGTTTAAAGATGAAAATGGTCCAAAACTTCATTTTGTTTCCCCACACCCTGGCACGTCTATCTGTAATTTTACACAAAGTCTAGACTCATTAGTGAACAAAATTGGTCAAATATAAAAGTAACTCCAGTTACCCATGGTCTGGGCCCAAACTAGGCGTTCGCTGACGTTTTTATTAGTCAAAGGAAACAAATGGAAGGACGCTTTTGCATTCATACCAGCATCATGCAATATTTTTTTAATTGTTTGAGATGTACCGTACATTTGAGTTTATGCTGGCAAGCCTTTTTATATCACAAAAGCGTTCTAAAATACGATTGCGCCGGGCTTAAATACAGTTTGAAGAAATTATGGTCTTGTTTATGAAAATCTAGAACGGCCAACAGCTATTAAATGGCTATATTTCCTTAGCGTTTGGAAACGTTATCAATGTGTTGAATCATATGCAGCTGTAGGACTACAATCGAAATGTGTCATCTAACCTGACATTTCGGAAATGCCTGCTGCAGGTATAGACACCAGAACTATACGTAATCTCGCCTTCGTTAGGTTTTGATTCTTTATTATAATGCTCACACAATCGCTGAATTGCATACTTTTAACAAGACCACAATAAATATATCTGAGCTTTTACACTCAGTATACATGTCGTCAAAATTCGTGATTTTCGAGGTTTACTAAGTCTCCGTGCTTCATGTGTCGCCATACGTGTACAAACCAATAATCCCTTATATGGCAATAACGCCAACACTATAAACTTTATTTTTGCTAACATTTATGTATCTGTACTACTTATTGATGATTCTGTCATCGTAGAAAAACAGTGGACCCGTATCAAATTTTGAGTAGTATATATTAGGGCATGCCGTTGTAAAGGATAACCAATGACCGAAGTCCAAAAAAGAATTTCGTTATTTTAGGTTTTGAGCAATAGTGCACTATAAAGAACACGCCCCGTACACACACACACACACTGGTTCTAACATTTGGACTACACAAATGACACACGGGCCTCGGTTTTAGTATTATTTATTTAACAAACAGATAAACGGGCAAACATAAACAAAGCGCATACATTCTCTATACACAAACAATTATTCATACGATTTGTACAAACATTCTGCTACTGTTGTCGTCTTTTTTTCTTTTATATTATTTTGATCCGCTTACAAACACACACACAGTTGTCCCTCCAAAGTGACGAATGCCCCCGAAACAGGTGCCTCACAGTCTGTGTCCTCTACCATGTACACAATAAATGTGCTATGTAATTTAAAATCCTTCCATGCATGACAGAGTAATCATGCATACAGAATTCAATTACTTTAAACACTAAGTGTGACCTTGACCTTTGAGGTAGGGACTTGGGTCTTGCAGTTACATCCGCTTGATGTGCTAGACATTTGTACACAGTTATTTTAAAAACCTTCAAAAGCATAATAAAGTTATAGCCCAATAAATGTATGCATATGTACAGGATTCCATTACCTATAAACTCTAAGTGTGACCTTGATTTGTGGTAGGGATGTGCGTAAATTCGCGACACGTCGTCTTCATGTGCTAGACATTTGTGCCAAATTATTTTAAAATCCGTAAAGGCATTTCAAAGTTATAGTCCGGACTAACAAATGGCCGATATGCTTATATAGAGGAATCCATTACCTTCAAACTCCATGTATGCCTTGACCTTTGAGCTAGGGAAGTGGGTCTTGCACGCTACTACATCGTCTTGTATATACTTATTTATTTGTGCCTCGTTATTTTAAAACCTTGAATGCATGACAAAGTTACAGTCCGGACACGAATGTGTGCATATATGCTTATATGGAGGAATCCATTACCTTCAAACTCGAAGTATGACCTTTACCTCTTGAGCTAGGGATGTGGGTCTCGAACGCGACACGTCGTCTTGATGTGCTAGATGTGTGTGCCTTTAAGTTATTTTAAAATCCTTCAATGCATGACAAAGGTGACAGTAGGACTCAACATTTTGTTCAGATATAGAGGATTCCATAACCTCTTCTGTAATTGTGACCAAAACCTCTGTGAGGTAGGGATCCGTGAAACAGGTCTTGCACGCGACACGTCGTCTTGATGTGCTAGTCAATTGTGTGCCTAAGTTGTTTTAAAATCCTTCAATGCATGACAAAGTTACATTCCGTATACAAATTTGTAAGGGGGACGCAGGACGTGTCGGACAGACGGACAGACGGACGGACGGACAGACCCGAAGAGGTTACACGGACAGACGGTGCAAATTTAATTTGCCACCTATCGGGGGCATAAAAAATATTCAATTCATTTAATACATTCAAGATTTAGTTTTACTCTATGACATAAGGTAAAAGGGAGATAGTAATTTGAGTTTATAAATACATATGACACTAAATAAAAGAGAATATTGTTTGCATACTGACGATCTAACGAATGCTAAATTTGAATCTTATCATATCTTCTTAAAACGGCAGAAAGTGAGTTCGGGAGATTATTATTTGGTGTCTAAATTCATTTTTAAAAGATCATCTTCATAATACAATGCACTTATTTTTTAATGACTGGGTTATAATTTCAACTGAATCGAGAGCAAAATAAACAATGATTTAAAATAAGTTGGCCTCGTGATAGATGAATTGTTTCAAGAATTGCAGCCAATGCATAATGCCGATATAGTCGGTCAAAACATATTAAACTAGAACTGCACTCAGCCACTTTTCTAGAAAAAGTGTACCCCTAAAAGACATTTTGAGTAGTTTCTAATTTTCAAGAGCCGTATCGTTTGTAAATGAATATTCCATAAGTCATAAGATCAAAAGAATTTCGTTATTTTAACGTTCTTTCAGAGTTATATAGATAGGTACCATAAAGCATTGGTCCACAGCGCTTCAAACACCAGTAACCCCAATGTTCAAGTCACAAAAACGTTAAAATTAACAGAACTGTCATACAATCGGGCCTGGTGTAAACGTACGACCATTTATGATCTAACAAAGAGATAAAATGGTAACAGACATATTGTAATGTTTGATTATTCAAATTCTTGTACAGGATGTTCTTTGGCATGCGATTTGTACAAAAACATTCTGAGACTTTTGTCCTGATTATTTTCTCTTATAGTTATTTTGATCGGTAAGAAGATTTGACGAAAATGAGCACCCTAAAATTTTTCAACTCATTTGTGGCTTGACAGTCTTCAAGAATTGTTATTTGTTACTTTTCATGAACGATAATGATAAAGTGTGATGTGAAAACGTCACGTTGAAATAAAACTACATATTGAGACTAATTGATACAATTGACGAGTTTTGTTTGCATAACTGACATGCTAACGGTAATTCTAAATTTGTATCTTATCATATCTCCTTAATAAATTGAGCGTTGAGATAATGATTTTTATCAAAGCGGGAGATTATGAAATTGGGTACAAGCAAATTCATTTTTTAACAAAAAAATTGCTCTTCTAGATAATTTAGCAGATGAATTTAGAATTACAAGAATTTACCGTGTTTTAATTTCACATTAGGGTGAGCGAGTAAACTCTCTGAGACAATGTAATAATCATATATGCTTTTAACTTTATAAGTTGGTCTTGTGAGTGAATCCAATAATTTGTTGACAAATTTTCATGACCGCATATTTAAAAACGATTTTGATATGGCCAAAACTTGAGTTTTAAACTTAGAAAAGTTGTGGTACCACTGAAGGTGATGAATCCCGAACATCCCACTGACACAGTATTTAAAATTCATGTAATATTTGATGCTTTGATCAGTGGACCTGCGCATCTTAAGGCTTCTGTGAAGTATAATTAATTTTTTACCCGCGAGTTTCGAGATTAAAAGCGCACAAGAGTTTACTATCTCAATCCCCTGTGACCTTTAATCTAGTGAGCCGAAACATGAACCATGTACAACTAGGCATGGTCCTAATCACAAATTCTAACCAGGGGTTTTGGAGATTTAGCGTCCACAAAATTTTACTAACCCGAGCAACTGTGACCTTGACCTTTGATACAGAGACCCGAAACCTGGACCATGCATAACTAGGCATTGTACTTATTACTTCTGTGACATTTTGACCTAGGGTCCCAAACCTGAACCATGCACAACTAGGCATTGTACTTATCACTTGTGTGAGTTATCATTAAATTCTGACCCGGGGTTTTGAAGATTTAGCGTCCACAATATTTTACCATCTGAAGCCACTGTAGCCTTGACCTTTGACCTAGAGACCCAAAACCTAGACCATGCACATCTAGGCATTGGTACTTATTACTTCTGTGAATTATCATTAAATTCTGATCAGGGATTTAGAAATTTAGCGTCCATAATATTTTACTATCCCGAGCCCCTGTGACCTTGACCTTTGACATAGAGACTCGAAACCTAGACTTTGCACAACTAGGCATTGTACTTATCACTTTTTTGAATTATCATTAAATTCTGACTGGGGTTTTGGCGATTTAGCATCCACAATATTTTACTATCCCGAGCCCCTGTGACCCTGACCTTTGACATAGATACCCGAAACCTAGACCATGCACAACTAGACATTGTACTTATCATTTGTGTGAAGTTTCATTAAATTCTGACAAGGGGTATTGGAGATCTAGTGTCCACAAGATTCCGTCTACAGGTGGACAGACGGACGGACAGACAAGCTGAATCCAATATACACTTCTAACACTTGGTGTTTGGGGGTATAATGAAAGATTGGCATAAATGTTTCTTTTTAACAAAGCACGTTTATCTAGCAACTATGTGTTGCTAGTGTAACGGTCGTGAAGAGGTTTTATAAAAGTCTGTTGTAAATGTGGGAACTCTAGTTCCATAGAGAATGGAAAACTCTGAAACTCTACATAAATGAAGAGCAAATACTTTTTATTTTTTTAATGAAATATGTACATAAATATACACAAACTCTTAGTGGCTACAAAATCAAAAATGTACTTATAGCTCCTGCATAGTAAAAAGTAAAGAAAATTGACGTTTTACTCTCTTTTACTGACAACAGTTTGACTCCGTCGCTCGAAGGCAGAATAGTCAGATATATTGGAACATATTTCCGCCACGGAACTTAAAGACCAATCAGAAAGACGTAACGCTGAAGTCGGCTAGTGCGCAAATCAATTAAATACGACCACGCAAATCATAAAAGTGAAATAATAAGAACGTGGACAATTTGACAAAAACATGAAATGCACGAACTACACGATATGCTCGTAACGTGTACGGATCAACTTGTAAATACAAAGGGTGGGTTATAGTCCTATTACATACCCCGACCCCTTCACCTTAAAATAGTTTGAACAAAATTTGAAAGAAATTGAAACGAAAGTTTTAATTGATAAAAATCCAAAACATCAAAACAACAACAAAGAAACAACAGAAAGTAAAGGATGAAGTAACAGATCAAAATTATTACAGAGCGTTACGACTATCTGTAGATCAGCACACATACAACTATACAAGTTAAGAAACCATGTTAAAATGAATGTCTATCACAGTAATACAGTATTGACATACGATACATTTCATCCATTACACAGTAATCAACACATAGTAGTTAATAATGCATACATATTGAAAAAATGATGCAGCTACTTTTTAAAGTATCAAAGTGTATTTAACACATCAGCACTTCAATGTCATTTCAATGTTCACCACTATCCTTGCGCTATGAATTCTTCCTTTGTAATGTAACTCCAAAAAGTTTATAACATTTATTGCATCAATGTATGGTTTCTTGACGGCGGAATTATTCCCATGGCAATAGCTTCTCAATGACGAAATTATATATTATCGCAGCAGTAAGAAGTAACTAAAAACTGTACGACAAAGATTAGATATGTGACAACAATATTACAGGTTAAAATGGTATTCTTCAATAAAGACCACTGAAAAATGCGAAGTGTATTAGTGTGAAACCGCTAGGCGTGATCTGCAAACGACAGTTTGACTCCGCCACTCCAAGGCGGAATAGTCAGATATATTTAAACATATTCCCGCCACGGAAATTAAAGACCAATCAGAAAGACGTAACGCCGAATGCGAGAACCAATCAAATACGACCACACAAATCACAAAAGTGAAATTATAAGTACATGGATAATTTGTCAAATACATGCAATGCACGAAATGCTGTCTCGTAACGTGTAAGGACAACTAGAAATACATAGGGTGGGTAAGAGGTCTGTTTCACTAGTTCTAATTAATTTGTGTATTCTCTTCGTCACGTGTCGTTCCTGTCTTCAATGGTTTGCCTTTGTATGTCAATCTTTCTGCTTTGTTCATATAGCCTCTGTAGAAAAGTATTCTTTCTGTGTAACTCAAACCGTTGGGCTTTCTCACTTCCTATTAAGTTGTCTTATTGTACCAATTGTTTTCACGTTGTGGTTTTTGATCTATTTTATGATAACGCTCTGTTCGATGCTTAATGTCATTTACACTGTATTTATTTCATAACTGTTTTGAACTTTTAATGTTTTGGCACTCGCACCACTAAAGTCATTATACGTGTTTTGATAATTATATATATCACCTCGTTCATTGTTGTCATCAATTTATCAAATTGCAACTATCTGAATTATTTTTCATATGACCATGATAATTTCCGCATCTATCATTTCGTTTTAACAATGATTTTTCGCTTCCTTCATTGTGTCATGCATACTGATACTTTCTACTATCTGATATTTATACCAGGTTATCTGATCTTTGACTTCTCTCCTGAGCATCCACGCTGTCGCTTTTTATTTGATATATGTAATAATTAAAAACGAATGCTTTGATCCATTTTTTTGTATGTAGTTATTTTGAGCCATGGCTCTTATTTTCATTTTATCTATTTGTACGACCGACATCTGTATTCGCTCATTTTAACATTCACTCACTCTCCTTACTTCTTTGCAGTGCGTCCTCTTAGTTTAGTAACTAAAACGAACGGTTCGAAATGGGTTTTCCATCACATCCTCTATCCGATAAGTCTGCCAAATAACCTTAATGACTTTCAAACAAGCCTTCCTAATACCATGTACTTCATTTTGTAGTTATTTGATTTATTTCCTTAATGATAATTCTGTCTCATCTCTCGCTGACTTCTAAACTCTGTCAGCTTTAAACTTTTTATTTACATTACTTTAAGCATTTAGCAAGCTGTCCTCTTTTCAGTATATCATTAACAATGACTTCATTACTGTACTTGTACTTTTCACCTTACATGTGCTGAACATTTGTGCCAAGTTATTTCAATTTAATCTATGTATGACATAGTAACAATCCAGACACGAACATGTGCATATAAACAGGATTCAAGCACTTTCAATTTCTGCGTGTGACCTTGACCTTTTAGGTAGGGACGTAGGTCATGTAGGTCTTGATGTGCTTTACAGTTTTGCTAAGTTTTTTAGGATCCTTCAAAGTAACAGTCCGAACACGAAAATGTGCATAAATGCTGATCAGTTGCATCTGGTTATTTAAAAAAATAATTCAATGCATGACAAAGTTAAAGTTGAAGGATTCCATTACTTTCAAAATAAATGTCATACTTTGACCAACAAAACAGGGATGTAGATTTTGCTTGCGACAGGTTTTCTTTATTTCCAAGTCATTCTAAGATCAATCAATGCATGACAAAGATGCAGTCCGGACACAAATAAGTGCATAAATACAGGAATCTGTTGCTTACAAACTCTGAGTGTGATCTTGAGCTTTGAGGTACATGTAGAAACGTTGGTCTTGACCGTGACAGGACATCATGATGTGCTGAACATTTTGTCAAGTTGTTTTAAGATAATTTAATACATAATTAAGTGTGATCATTTAAACTGGATTCCATTACTTTCAAACTCTAAGTGTTACCTTAACCTTTTCAGTAGGAACGTTGGACTTGCACGCAAAACGCTGTCTTGGTGTGCTGAATATTTATGACAGGTTATAAAGAATCCTTCAATGCATGACAAAGTGACAGTCCGGACACAAAATATATAAGGAGGACGCACGCACGCACGGATAGGCGGACGGACGGTGCAATTTTATAATGCCAACTTTCGGATTACTTTCGGTTTACTTAAACATAGTTTATGTTCATTCTTTACATTAAAACAGTCATCCAAGAAGTCCTATTTTGAACAAACTTTGATCGGTTAAAAAGTTCCTAAACAGTTAGTCTCGGGTCAGAAAACTGGATTGTTTACCCTATTTCGGACAGGGGAGTTTATTTAAAAGTCTGAATCAAACCAAATGAAATAAATGATCTAGTCTAGACTACGGTATTTAATAACACTATCCACGCTTGATTTACATTCACTTGATGTTGGTATATCACAACTAAATTGATATTTCAGAATCTGAAACTAAATCATTTTCTATGATTGAGTTTATATCTAATAGACTTAACTAAAACAAGTAAATATTTACATGAGATTTACATTCGTCCTATGACACTTGTCTGGAAGAGTTTTTGTTGATCATAAATCACTATCAGCAGGAGATTGTTGTTTTCTTGCTTGTGTTTCATGCAATTGCGGCCATTTGCGAGTGGCGATAGGAATGGTAGATGTGACCATTTTATGGGGAACATTGCAAAATTATACGCATGCAAGTATAAGTTGTCGTACAAAATATAATTTTTGCAAATTGCACAGACACATCATTGCAAACAAATTTTATATTTGCGAATAGTATCATTAGACGATTACTGCAGGAATGTCACAAATGGCATGTTCGCCCAGAGTGGTTTTACCCTACTTATTTTATATAGTTAATTTAAACCACTGACTGAATATCAAGATTCTTTCGGCATATATAAACTGATATCATATTCTAAATTCATTTGCCCACATAAAATACTGGTATACAGCTTAGACCGCTAAATGCCTGCCGACGAACGTGCATATATTTATGGATACCAATTATAGTAACGCTAGTTCGTGAAGCCGCCAAATACTCGGGGTTTGACAGAAATGACCTTTCAAATTCTGGTTTTCACCCTTTGATTTTTGCATTTCCGGAAGGGATTAACATTTATTATTTATAAAAAAATATATACAGTATCACTACGTGGATCGGTAAAAATTGTCACTTGTTACGTTGCATGTAGTAAACTTAAGGAACCATAGGAACGTTTTGTACGCAAATGCAAAAATGGGTCCCCGTTTAACCTTGAAAAAAAATATGTTGGACTTCCAAGTCTTTAGTTGAACTAAGAATTCATGTAAACAATATTTAGCCATATGCAAAATTTTGGGATAATGGGTACGAAGCAATTCTAGTATATCCTGACTTCCTCGCACTAATAAGTTCAACACTATGTAATTTTACTTCTAAGTAAAATGAGTTTCAATTATTTTTTCTGAAACCCAGAATAATTGTCTCCTTGGGTAGTTAAAATGATCCAACATTGGATATGTCAAATTGCCTGAATGATTTTGTTCACAAGTTGTCATACAGAAACCTGTTGTGATTCTTATATCTACACAGTTGGACGAAACCTGGTAAAAAAGTGCTACCGTTTGAAAAGGTATATAGCCCGTTATAAAAAAAAGCGACATTTCATTTGTGAAATGAAATGTTCCAACAGCTTTTTTGTTGCACCAGCGACAATTTCTTCCTGACTTAGTGTATGCGATCTATTCTTTGCACGAAATCGCTCTTATCAATTAAATATATGTACGCATTAAAAATATATTTGCAAAGTGTCATCGAAATGATTCTTTGAAAAATACCTTTTTACGACAACTAATCACTAATTTGAAATGTGTATTTTTATCTTTTATCAAAAAACTATTTCCATTCAAAATCGCCTTCAGAAGACCAAGAATGTTTTTGGCCCCTGAAAGTGGGTTTGCACTATATGCATGGTAGAAAGAGAATGAATGCACAGATGAAACAAATGAAAGTCAAGACATTACAGCAGGAGAGTGGTTTTGACCCTACACTTTGCGTTATTACCCAAAATCGTTCTTCGGCAATAACTGCGTTATTCTACATTTGATACTGGTAAACAGCATAACCGCTAAGCCTGCCGACGAACGGTGTATTTATGGATCCCATTAGTTTGTTGCGTGAAGCCGCCGTAAAGGGGGTCAATTGTGAGGTTTTTGATTTTTGCATTTCCGGAAATTAACATTTATTATTTAAAAAAAAATATTGTTCAACTGGAAAAAATCATTATGCAGTAGTAAACTTAGGAACCATAGGAATTTCAGTGCAAAAAATGGGAACGTTTTTGAGAAAAATATTTTGACGTCAAGTCTTGTGACTAAATTGTCATATTTAGCCATATGCAAAAATGGGATAAGGGGTACGAAAATAGTTATTTCTCGCATAATAATCAAATATTAACTTTATTCTAATATTATGACCAGAATAATTGTTTGGAGTTAAAAATACAATAATAACAAATTCCTGAAAGAGTTGTTTGTTACAGACCTATGTGGTTATATCTCAAAGCTGTTCGAAATGTAACAAAAAAAACACATTTCATTTTTGTCAGTTTTTGTTGCATTTCTTTCTTTTATGAACTTTGACTTCCATTTTAATTTCGCATTAAAATCAAAGGTCATCTAATACTGGTATTAAAATATCTTTAAAAGCTTGTTATTCTTTTATCACGAAAAACTATTTCATCAAAATAAAAAGAAAAAAGAATTTTAGTAAAGTTGGTGGAGTAATAAAGAATGTCATATTAATACCACTATCCCTAATGTTTCATGAAACTTGGATACCTATTACGATATATACTGACCTTCCAGAGCGGCGCTACCATTGGGCGATCTAAGTGTTTGAACCGTTCGTTCTTTTACCGAAAAGGTCTTATATGCGCTGTTACTTGGGCGACTGTTCTTTCGGTTTAAGTACTAATAAATATGACAACGTCCCGTTGTAATTACGGAAATATATGTACGGATATTAACGGAAATTTACGGAAACGTACGTAGCTCGATAAAAGTGTTTGTAGTTTGATTTTCAATTTTCTGATGTTATTTCATTGACAACTTTGTAATTTACGAACGATTACACATATATTTACCTAAAAATAAATTTCTCTAAAAAAAGATATAATTATAATACGTGCATTCCCGAGAAGGAACTCGCGTGATCAAAATCACCCGCCATTTATCGAGGACGCTGCATGTCAAGGCCCAGTGAACGGTTTCACCGATTACAACTACAAGGTAACACAGAATCATTTTTGGTTTTCTCTGTTATACATATTGTACAGTACTGTATTTATACTTCATTACTGGTATTGCTTTGTTTATTTCTGTTTCAAGGTCTTGTCCTTGGTACACAATAATTTTCGATCCACATCATCTGATCATATCGCTTGAAGTTGAACAAAGCGTAGATCGAATTATTTTTATTGGCTTAAACAATTTATAATGTTGACTATGTGATTATTTTTCATTTAACGTACATTTTATAATAAAACAAACTGCCCTACCACCCATTATTTGTGAATCATTCATTCTGTGTTATATATTGCATTTCGTACACTGCACATTTCGACCCGCGCTTTAGGTAAAGTTCAGAGCAAAACACGAAGGTCCAAAGTTGTTTTTCGGGGAGTTAACCTATGGCCCCCGGGCCTTCAGCGCTCAGAGCGCTTTGATTAATCTATGCTGTCAGTAATTTTCCGATTTTATTGCGCATGCATTGAGATAAAATCAGGGGTTCAGTTTGTAAAGGTGCACTGAGTATCGATGTTGCAGACGATGTGAACGAAACTATGTGTAAAAATAAGTATATTCAAGATATACGATTTAAACATAAAGATATGGCGTGATATAAAATCATTATGAACCAAGTAGTTTTAAATACAGTGGTAGAGAGAAGTTAGAAAATGGTCGAGCGGTTACGATCACAGTTTGCTACCCACGCGGACAAGGGTCAAGGCTTTTTGGGCTTACCCTTCTTTTATGGATCAGCATGAACAAGAAAAATCATTACTGTTAATATTTTATCCTTGTGAACAATCTTGTGAGCATGT
Organism: Saxidomus purpurata; assembly: GCA_022818135.1. Taxonomy (NCBI): domain Eukaryota; kingdom Metazoa; phylum Mollusca; class Bivalvia; order Venerida; family Veneridae; genus Saxidomus; species Saxidomus purpurata. Next base: position 286,822 of record JAFMSR010000040.1, read on the forward strand.
AAACGTAAATAATGCAGGTTAAATGGTATAAAACATCTTTGTTGGGAATAGTGCTTGCACAAAGTTGAGTGCCCGATAACTGGTTGCTTGCCCGATGTGGCTTTAAAGAGAGAAGTTGTACCCCTTTTCTGGCCTCATTTATAAAGAAGGTGTGTACACAGTCGATAAATTTACAAGTTTATAATGTCATCAGAGAACCTAAGCTCATTCTGTAAAAATGTTATTGGGTTTACTAGTATTTGTTGCTACACTAAATACAAAAATGTTCATTTTCCGCCCGAGAACTGGTAGGAATACAGTATCGTAAAATATTACCATATCCGAATTCTAACTAATACTGCAAATAACACCTTGCTTTGATAGTATTTCAATAACGATTAATATTGCGAAAAAATTAAGTCATCGACCCATCATTATTTTTCAAGAAACTGGCTAGCAATATGTTAGTCTCTTTAGAAACAGGGTCAATACAATGTAAGGTTTTCCTGATTTTCAGCAGTGATCCTCCTTAAATAAGTATACGAAAAAAAAACACCATTAAATTACTTTTAACTCCATCTAGTTTCAGAAAACTACTGTATTATCAGTCATAAATATATCATTGTTCCGGGCAACGGACTCATTCATGTATATGCTGAGTCAAGTTGAAAGAAATAAAATAGTCACGAATTATCATATCAGTCAAACAAACAAAATGTAAAAAATATTTAAGGTAGGGCCTTTGTTTTAAAAAGGTAAGGTAGGAATAGTGTTCAGCAATACCGATGATTTTGCATCAGAAATTATATTTGTTTAATGTTTTACAATCACCAACAGTTGCAATAGCGTACTTAAGGGAGAAAGACTTTGATAACAAGTGAGTTGTAAAGCACATACCTTTGAAGTATCACACAATGCCGAGTGTGCCGTACACTATCATGCACACATGCAGGCATTCTCATACATTTTGTTCAAAACCAGATCTAAAAATAAATTGAATGTAGTGTTTTGTATAGTTTTGTACTTTCAGAGTCAAAAGCTAAAGGACATCATAACATGTTACTTTTCGTTTTTGACCCTCATTATTGACCTGGATGGTAATAAACGTTTGTTTGCCTCTGTGGTCGAGAGGCACTGATTTGAAATCTCTGTTACATGTACCTCTCATTGATTGAAGGTCATGGTTTCGAGCATGATACTAACCATTTCTTTTTATGTATGTGTAAGAGTTGGCAGTGTTTCTTACGGAGAATATTTGTTTGTACTGTACCTTCCAAGAAGCGCTGGTTGAATAAACTGCTTGCCTTTAAAATTGACAGCAACACGGCTGAAACGGACTTTAAATGCATACAACTACAAACTACATAACCGTTGTAGTAGACATTTGTGAGGTAAGCCGGAAGGAGATAGTGAATGACAGAGTGTGAACATTTTATGGAGAAGATCTTAAAAGTATACACATTTAAAATTAGTGATTAGCTGTATAAAATGTTTTGCAAATACCATAATTTCGGAGACACATGATTGCAAATACATTTTATAAAATTTAAATGATTGGACCGATCTAATTGTGCCTGCAAACAAGAGATGCGCATTCTTTAACCGTCAGAGGATGTAATTGTCCAGGGTGCGCCTAGACATAGCGTATGAGTCTGTTACGTTTTATTTCACAAAAAGAATGTCCGACCTTGGGTCAATATTGCTAGTTGTACATAGGCTTATATATGGAAATATCTAAAAATCATTTTGAAACTTCAGCGCTTAAAGAATAGATATATGTAGTGTAGCAATATCTCGTAAACTTTTACCAAAATTATTCAAATTATGTGCCCTGGCGTCAATATTGACCCACCCGGTTAATATGCAATCATTTACTATGACCTTTACCCTATCGGTCGGGCCATTTACCTGTATAAAACACATCGTTATGTTTTAATATCAGATGAGTTAAAAGGGGATGAATATGATTTGAACACAAACAACTATTACTTTTAAATATTCATTATGCGTTTATATGTGTGCTTTGACCTTTTCTTTTGCCATAGGGACATATTTTTACACGCAATGCATCGGTAATATGAAATAAATAAGCATTTTTTGAAAATATTATTAAACGCGATCCAATCGTTTTATAAGGTTATCGAAAACAAGAAAATATTGCTTCAATATAAGCCGAAAATGGCCGTAACTAAGATTTTAACCCAAATTGAACTTGACCTGTATTTCATTATCATTAACCTACATATATTTTGATATATATATCCAATACTATGAGGCTTGAAAAAGTTGCTTATCGGATACTTAAATTTTGCAGGGACAGTCACACGGACGGAAGGAAGTGCCATTCAATTGTCTTCCGCCAAGGGCTTTAAACGTCAAATATCTTCTTCTTTATGAAACAAAGTCACATTTCTTATCTATTTTGTGTGAAACATTGTCTATTGGATTTCCTCCAACTAGGTTTGTTAAAATCATGCCCCCGGTGCCAAAATTTACCCTGCCTTTACGTAGACTTGTAAATAAATATTTTTAAAATCATTTTTTTTTCAAAATTAAAAGGTATAGACCACAGACAGTATGTACATGTATGAAGCATTGTGAAGGAGTCCTCTAGTATAATTGTTCTAATCATGAATCAGACACTTATTGCATTAATTTTGTTTTTCAAGATAGAGGTGAATTTAAGCCTCTATATGCATTTGTAAACTAATTTCCAAAACTTCACATGACTGGCTTGATCGTAATCTTTACTTCTTGCTTCAAAATGAGTTAATACATAATTTTAAGGTAAGTGATATAGTTGTATCATGACCCTCTCATCTGTTTAACTGAAAAAAGAGCGATCAGATATTTCAATATACTTTGTACAAATAATTAGTTTTTATAAAGAAGTTTGTTTAGGTTTAATGCCATTGAAGGTTATTCTTATATTTCATAGCAGTAAAGCTGATATACATGTGTCCAGATTTCAAAATATGATTGAACTGTTAATATAAATAAATGATAATTGTATATATACGCTTAAAGTATTGAAAAATGATGGAAATGTGAAATGTCTTACCTAATGATTCCTTCCTTTCAATGATTCGTGATTATCGTTTTCACAGAGATTGTCTACTGACCCTCTTTTAAACACAATTTTATTCCATCTCTGTATAACATCTTATCCAGTTGTTGAATTTCATACAGATTAGTATGACATGCACGCGAATCACATAATAGTTTTCACTGTGGTTCATTATGCATGTCACAGTATAACCTGTAGACAATTCGAATTCTATGAAGTTTTTTACAAAAACGATCCCCTATATACGGTGATGGTATATGAGCACCAAGTGCTGGTCTACGAAGTCTATAGTTGGCTTGGACACACATATGCTCATATATTTTTGTAAATAATTATTAATTATTAATAATGATTTTATTTTAGTCGCAAAATGGATATTATTCAGGAAACAGCGTTCTTCCAATGTTATTCCAAATCAACACTCTTCCAAGGGTTACAACACAGCACCACCATAATTGTTTCTGTTGTGGAAATTTTCTTGCACTTCATGCGTGCTGTTTCAACTTCGTCTTAAAGGTGTTCCCTCATTTATGACGTCACAGCAAAATGAAGGACCTTTATCTTTTATCACGTTTAGCCGCCCCCCCCCCCCCCCCCCCCCACCAGGACTGCCCCAAGAAATCACGTCCAATGAAATATGTTGCCAGGGTAATGGAATCAATATTGGATTACTTGATAGACGTTGATATAAATTTTCTTTCATCAATCAATTTAGATAATTCAATGATTTGATGAAAAAAATAGTTATTTTATATATATACGTGAAAAATACAAAAACTGTGCCGGAAAAAAGTTAATTATAGTATAAGACAAAAACACAGTCCTAGAGTTAATTAAATCATTATTTGACAACCTGTTTAGCTTTTTCTGCTCATCAGGGCAAATATGGCGTCAAAATATGTTCACAATTACATTGATTATCTTACTAGTATTGAATACAGTAAATTTAGGGAAAATAAAGTAAGTACTGCATTTATGGGCTTGTATCCATTAAATGCTGTTGTTTGAAAAACGGAATAAATAAATTAATACTAAATTGTTTTATTAAAAAAACATGGAATGCATTAAAAAGCGGGGAATACATTACCTTAACAAAAAAATGTTGTCAATAAGTTATGTGAATTTTCATTTTCAAGTCACATCATATCGTTTTGTTCATATACATTCTCTCCGGATTGTAACACTGCCCTGAGCAGACATGTTATAAGGAATAAGGATTTCGTGTGAAAAAAACTTTAACATTTCTGCAGTTAACATAACATAACATAACATAAAATAAAATAACATAACATAAATTCCAATCGGAATCAAATTGTTACATACATAATTATAGACACAACATATCATAAGAATATTATGCAAAGTAACGTATTTTCCTTTTCCTTGCTTTCTCTCCAAAATCGATACGGGTATCCTACAATTTATAATCTAATAAATGAATTTAATGAATTGAATTTATGAAAATTGTGCATTGTATATATTCAAACATGTATGTACATGTATATGTGATCATCAAGAGATTACCCTTTTTTGGGGCCAACAAAAAAAAACAAGAAAAAACAACGTCTTCTGAAATTTTATCAAGTTTACAGATATCATATTATAGCACACTAATATTGTGCCTAACTATTCCCATTTCAGTAACCATTTGTCTGATATAATCTAAACCAAACATATACTAAGCTTCCGATTTAAATTTTAAGTTGTCATACTAATCAAACCTTGCGTGTTTTGTCTTCGTTGTTTCTTAATTGTGATTATTAGTTTTTTTCTGTGCGAAGAATTGAAAGACAAATAATACGAGTATAAACACTGCCAGGTTTTTACCTCTGCATTATAAAAATAATCTATAAAAAAGCTCTATGTTTCTTCTGAAATGACGCCAATTGTTTTAGACAAATGTTTGCCTTTCACTCGTGACAAAGAAAAATATGCAAACCGTGCATTTGCTTCTAAATAAGAATACATACATACTGAATCTAAAAGTACTAATCGCTGAAAATCTTATAGATGTTCGTTGTTAGAATTGACATAAAACTGGGTCCTATTAGGGCACAGCATGAAAATAAAAGTGCAAAAATAGACAATATCATGTCAAATTATGTAACTGTTTCTTGTTTGAATGAAAGAGGTAAATCTTTGATTCTGGCCCTTTAAGTAAATCAAAACCAAATATAAAGCTTTTTAAGGATCATGATAAATGTTACGTAATGTCAATCCATAAAATTTAATCGATGTAAAAAATATGTAAAATTTGTAGTCATTTGTCAAAATAATCCTTTTGCATGCTTTTTTATTAAAAAGAAACACGTGACATTTAATTAAACAACATTAAAATATAAAAGTATTTGATATATAGCCAAGAATTAAACTTTAGCGATCGTCTTTACATTCTAACAACATTCTAAGCCGGTATTTGGCTTTTTCTAAAAGTTTATAGAACTATTGATATCCAGCTACTGTCTGTAAGATTATTTTACAAAAATTAGAATTAATTAGTGTGCACCAAACCTTATACATATTAATAATCACAATTCAAAACTCAGCGTGATATGTGGCATTGAGAGTGAATCAGTCTATAATAACTCTCGGCTGTAGAGAATATAAACCTGTGAATTACATTGTAGATATCAAGCCGTAGCGCTGAGGCCTGGGGCAAGGTTACTCCCAAACAATTGACCATGTTTGCGCGAACCTTACCTAAGCGCGGGTCAAATGTGCGAGGCGATAGACACAGAATGTCAATAGGGTGGGGAAGTTTGTTTGTTTAAACTACTTGAACAAAACACAAGTCAACATTATAATTTTTTACAAAAACCTCCTTTGTACAACCAAGCGTAGATCGAGATGTGGTCGAAATATGTGTCAAAGGCAGACCTTGAAACAGAAATAAACAAAGCAATCCAGCTGAAATCACGTCGTCGAACGGACAAAAGGTCTGGTACCTTGTAGGTACGGGAACCCACTGGGCCTTGCCTTACATCAGGTTCGATAAAGGCGGTGATTTTGACACTGAGTTCCTTCACGGATGACGTTATTCTTTTTTGGTTTTTTTTAGGTCAATATATGTATCGTTCTACAAGTTGTCAAGAATACATCGGTTTGAAATCACACAACTATTATCGAGCCCTACTTTCTAATTCCGTAAATCCGTACTTTTCCTGATAGCAATATTTCTTCCTAATCAGCGAACAGCCTTTTTAAACAGAAAGGGCCCTAAGCTCCTTCCTGCAACGTTTAGTTTTGTACTTTTTTTTGTATATGTTCATCATCCATCACGAGGTTGCTGGTCTGTATGCCACTCCACCTTTTAGTCCACACCCATCCGTTTAAGGACCCACCCGGTAAAAACTATTCCTTTCGGTAAAAAATGAATAAATAAAAACGTAAAAATAGACGCTAAATATAATACAAGAAATAAAGCTTAAATGATACAGGTCCTGTATAGATTTGAGTTTAAAGTGTAGGCTCTGTAGTTCGGCCCTCCGCCCTACCCTCATCTCGGCCTGTCTTTAGTGAGCTTGCATTCATACTCTGATATCGAACTATTTAAAATTTCTGTTTGTTACGGAAAACTGCCTATCAGAAAAAATCTTGCACGCTGTAAATCAAAGGCGTTTTAACATCGTATGTTTTTATGCAAACTTTCATGGTGACAATATTTGAAAGCTGTATGTTGTCAAATTTTCTCTTAAAGATGATCGTTCTCAATTTTTTGTGAAAAAAAGTTTATTCAAAGTGTCTGTAATTAACATAACTATAAGGATGAATTATCAAATTACCAAACGACTTTGCCGATACCAATAACACTTCACAGGAATGATCGGTGTATATTCTCGCCTTGAGTAAAACCATTTTTAGTTAAATTTAGATTGTTTGATATCGACAACATATATCTAGATCTGTATTCCTAAATTTACAATGACGGTTCTTGTTATTATGAAAGTTTATGGGAATAAGAATTTGACTATGTTATATATAAATCCCAAATGTGTTAATTTCGTCACATCTAACAGACTCTAGATCTATACGACAAATATTTATGTTAAAACGAATTCCAACCTATACTACGGATGCTGATTGCACCCTTTGCCTCTTTGCTCTGTACTCCAATGATAAAAGAAGAAAAGTTGCTACGTCATCAAAATATATATCTAGTGTAGTGAAAGGTTAAATTCGGCAAATGGATGGATTTAAATCTATGAAAATTGATCTTTTGCAAGAACATATACAGAAACATACTTTGATATGCTTTTGGAACATTGAACTATGTATATTCTACCTGAATTTCTCGTACTTTGCCAGACTTGACATCACTTTTCTCAGGCAAATCTACTTAGATATGCAAGCGTCGTGTTGAATATGAGGACTTTTCATATTTCATTATGACCTTTTATGTCTGTCCCACATTCGTTTCCGGGCTGTTTTTAGCAACTCCTAGTGGTAATTCATTGAAAAATAAAGTACCAGGATGAGATGTGCATATTGTCCGCGTATTACACGTATCTTGATAGAGCACGTTAGTCAAAGATAACATCACTCGTGGTGATCTTGCTTTAAGAGCCCCCATTGTGCAATGTAATTGCAACACTACGAAATAAAGAGTGTTGCTATAACATGCCACTTGAAGACCCTTTTAAGATTTCATCCAACGCGCACCTAAAATATCGTAGATATAGATTACATGCAATCAAGTACAACAGAAAAAAACTGCTAGCTTTCTGCTTCTGTTTATTGGAATGCTGCTTCAAATAGGCGATAAAGTGTTTTGTCACTTCATGTCCATGTAAATTGATATTAATCAGTGCATCAATTGAAGGTAGTACGCAAGTATTCTGCGACGTCAGACGTCGAACACCAAGTTTTCTATTTTGAATAATGGTCTCTAACATGTTGTTCGTATTTTAATCATTTTACTATGTCTGTGTTTCACTTCATTTCTTAGCAAAGCTAGGTAGAATATCAACGGTGTGAGCTCAATGTTTTATAATGTATACTTGGTTCAAATATGCCCATATTGTAATTTCAAACCGACCATATGCTACATGGAGCTCGCTACATGTAAAGATTAAATACGAACATAAAACATTTAGATATTTTGTCGTCATTATTCCCACTGTGAAACGTTTAAAACTGAAAACCAGCCCAAATTTTCATCAGAAGTTGTTATCCAGTTAACGGCAATCAATCAACTAATGACTCATATACTAGGTATTTAGCGTAGATCCTAACGAATTACATCTTATATTCAAAAATGGTTGTATTCGTGCATTATTTTCTACAAACTTATTACCAAGTCAAGTTTGGACGACAAAAATAAAAATAACGTTGCCTAAAGTCATTGAGTGCATTTAGGCATAATACGTGATACAAGACCTACTTAGAGAGCGTTGGGTAGAGATTAAGGTGTCTGCCGCTCATCCCGGAGGTTGCGGCTTCGAGCCCAGCTTGGGTCACGACCGTATCTCCTCATATGATACTAGTACTAAGGAATCGATAGTGACTCGATAAATTTGTCGATAGTCGTTTGTAAAAGATCATGGAGAGCCTTTATTGATTTGTTTGTACCTCTTGCCGACTCAAAATGAAATGTATAATACTTGGTGCTCTGCCTTCTGCAAAGGCATTGAGTACATACGTTTTTTGGTTCTCAAGGTTTGCTTTTTATATATTTATACACGAGCATTTTTGTGTTTTACATACCATGCCTTTTGTTTCAAGTGCGTGTGTTAGAGATTCACCTAGCATGAATTACTTTTATTTACACTGTCCTGCGACTTTGGAACATGGTGGGGGTAAGAGTGAGGTTGGGTGCGCACCATAAACCGGTTTAAGCTCCCCAGTGGTGTTTTTGCCACTGACCGTTCCAAGGCGGTGCCCCACTGTGTTCCTTTTAATTGTTCGTTTTGTCCTCGTGTGTTTGCTTTGTATGCTAGTGTGTGTTGGTAGTGTATATGTGTGTGTGTACATGATTGTGTGTGTGTGTCGTGTGTGTGTGCGTGTGTGTGTGTGTGTGTTGGTGGTGTGCACTTCTGGGTGCTGTGGGGCTCGTTTTTGGGGAGGCTGCGTTTTTGGTACGTGGCATTCCCTGTTTGATATTATTTTTGTTTTTTTGTATTATTGTTAGTTTCAAGCTTTCTTCATTACCGAACTCAAATTAATAAGTATAAATTAAGGCCCACTGAGACCGAGATGAACGTTGACACGCAAATGTATAATGATTATTAGAGATGTACACGCGGTAACCTGGTGTGGAGATTGACATCTGAATAGCGTCTTAATTAGGGGTCTTTCTCAAAGTAGTTTTAGTATGATTTCATCGGCCTTCAACAATCAACGTTTTATTCTTTGTACGGAAACGTCCTAATGCTGCTTCTAAGGCAACACCTGAGTATAGCTTATTTAAAAAAAAATGTTTTTACTGGTTTATTTATTTTTGATAATGTTTATATAGTATCTAAACCTATACATTTTAAGGAAGACCTTTTTAATCTCAAAACGAATAATTAAAAGCTGGTGGTCATACTACAAAACATATTTTAAACAGCTTGGATGATTCATTATACACCGAAAACTATTGAATTTCGATTGAGAGAATTGTGTCATGGGTATTTCAACAGTTTATTTGTTCAATTTGTTATGACGTATGATTAAGGAGTGTAACCTTTTTTCACTGCACATATAAGACCATAACTCTTATTCTAAAACAGGTGTCAAAATATGTGTCACTGTATCATCAAGTAGGAAATAATGTCTGAAAAGCAACAAAACGTTTCAATATAGGAAACTACTCCGTGTTGTAAGTCTCTTCAAACAATGTTGTTGTTTAAGATATTTGTTAACAATTTGAATGCAAAATCCCATCTGACCTTTTAAAATCAATTAAACACAAAAGAAAATGCGAATAAGCATCAAATCGTCAAACTAGACTATGAACAGTATCTGTCACTTTTTCGCATGCAGATCGGCAAACATTAGCAGACATAAATGTATGGAGTCAAAACAAAGCGTTCTTATCCCGCAATTGATTATGAAATTTCTATATCTATATTGTGACCATGTATCAATACATTGCTATCTATGGGGCCATACATGGCATATGCCTACACAAACATGTATACATGTCAACTGTCACCACACATTTTAATCAGGTCACGGAAATTATCACTGCATGTTCATATAGATTGTTGTTGACTGTAATGATACAATGCAATTTATTCTGAAGCAGGTATTCTTGGTCCCCAGAAAGATGCACAACCCTACAGCTTTATGCGCCGCCAAATTGCTACAGCTGAATACCGGTAGATGTTTCCTGTTGACCTATTAGTCCAGCAGACATATCTACAAATGGACAGTACAGCTATATTTTGCAAGAATCTTTGGTATGAAGGGCGGAAGTGATTAAGATACAAGGCATATCATAGAAAGAACAGATTAACTTAGCATACAATAGGGCAAATATAATAACATAACTGAGTGATCTCTGTATGACATTATACATGTATGTCATTGTAAGAACATGGTCTACCTGTTTTATCGTAAATAATAATGTTTTAAAAAAGTTATACACTGCATAACTTTGAGAAATCCCCCATTTTTATCGCTTATCCGTTATCTATCTTCACATCAGTCACTGCGTGTACATCTCTATTCTGGGGCTAATAAAACAGATATAAGTACCTTTAATTTACATAATTATCTTGAAGCGTCTTAGTCATATGTAATCGCTGTTAATAGTTACTAGAACTTCATTTATGTTCTGCCAGCTTTGCACTGACAGTTTCTAGAACAAAATACTCGTGGTACGTTTATTTTTATTTTAAAGTGAATATACCGTAATTAATCTTAAGTAGATCTATCTTAAATTACGTACGAACATGCGTCTCCAAGGCGTCTTAACACGCGTTCAAAACACTTGTATTGATTAAGCCCATGGTGGCAAAACTTTACATATCATAACAACGAACAGTAGAGCAATGCGTTGAAATTTATATTATTTATATTATTTGCATTGTTAGCTCGTTCGTTGTTATTATTATGATTGCATTCAAAACATTATACTCTTTGATAGCATAGGACGTTTATCAAAGAATGCGAATAAGTATGTATTTAATATTTTGCATGACATGTTTGTATGTTCATTGTTATAATGAACTGTTTACATTTTCGAAAACTTGGCCTCGATTAAATGAAATTTGCGACTTTATTCGGCATCATTTCTCAACTCTAAAACAAAATTATCATTTTTTTTAAAGGCAGATAAGTTCGGATGTTTTATATCTATATTGTATATACTGGAAAGAAATCTTTCGATTGCATAGTATTAATTGCCTTGCTATTATTGAAATTAAGGACTGCAATAATCTAAACTAATAAAGATATCGCAGAATTGAAATTTATGACAAACATAACATGGACAATTTCAGTCATTTTAATCTCAAATCCCGTATGCAGT
>JAFMSR010000040.1:303322-333322 GCA_022818135.1 Saxidomus purpurata
ATTGAGCAATTTGAATACTTTAACTTAAACAGGTTAGAAAATAAAACAACTAGTAAACGCTCCTCAGGCGGAATAATCATATATGTAAGAAATGAATATGTTTCCTCTGATAAAGTTATATTTCAAAGTGAGGATGATATCATATGTATTAAGATAAATGGCTTTAAATTAGGCTTACATGGTGATTTATTTGTTTGTCTATGCTATGCAATACCTGAAAATAGTAGTCTGTGACTTTGGAACAGGGGGGTAGAGGGGTTGGGTGCGCCCTAACGGTTTAAGCTCCCAGTGGTGTTTTTGCCACTGACCGTTCCAAGGCGGTGCCCCTGTGTTCCTTTTATTTTTCGTTTTTCCTCTTGTTTGCTTTGTGCTAGGTGTTGGTGTGTATGTGTGTGTGTGTACGTGGTGTTGTGTGGTGTGTGTGTTTGTGTGTGTTGGTGGTGTGCATTCTGGGTGCTGTGGGCTTGTTTTGGGAGGCTGCGTTTTTGGTACTGGCTTCCCTTTTTTTTTTTTTTTTTGTTACATGGTATTATTTTTTCACTATGCTATAAAATTATTCAAGCCATGATTCAAACAAATACTTATGACAGATTGTTAGAACATATTGATAGCTTAGATCCAAATATGAAAATGGCTGTAATTTTATTCTCTGCGGAGATATGAATGCGCATACTTCCGAGTGTCCAGATTTTGTAGCGGATGATAATTTTTTCCATGTCGATGTTTTACCAGAGGGTTATCAAGCGGTTCAGTATCTAAAACGTTTTTCGCAAGATAAAGGGCGCTTAAATAATAATGGTTCACTCTTATTGGATTTGTGTAAGCAGACAGGCTTAAGAATTTTAAATGGGCGTTTTGGTAATGATAAGGGTATTGGCCGCTATACTTTTGTTGGAAACAGAGGGTCTAGTGTAGTCGACTATGTTCTTACTACACAAAATTTATTGCATAACATCGATTATTTTAATGTTGCAGATCCTAATATTTTATTGGATCACTGCATGGTTGATTTTTCGTTATTATTCGACTTGCCAGTATCGAAAAATAAAGGTGAAAATAATAATAATTTAAATGTAAATTGTAAATATACATGGCACAGAGAAAATGTAGACGAATACGTTAATAGATTGTCTTCACAGAAAACGACAATGAAGCTCGACGCTTTTCAGTTAAGTGTAGACAAAAGTACATGTAATAACGACATCAATAGCTGTATTAACGAACTAGATGATATTCTCGACGGAGTTGTCTCCCCTTTGTTTAAACAAAAGATACGCTCTGATAATCAGTCAAATAGTCATTGTTTTGTAGATTCGAAACAGAAATGGTATACGACAGAATGTGATGACAAAAGACGTACGTTTTATTCTGCGTTAAACTTATACAGAGTAGATAAAACGGAAACGAACAGGACAAACATGGTGAATGCTAGATCGAAATATAAATCTTGTCTACGTAAAGCTCGATACGAATATGACAAAAACAAAACTCGCAAATTATTAGAGGCAAAACATAAAAATGCAAAGTTATACTGGCAAATGTTGAAGAAATGTGCTGGTGTGAAATAATCTAACATTTCACTAGACATTTTTGCACAACATTTTAAGTCAGTGAATAATCCTGATAATCATTTCTTTACTCCAGATGAAGATGTTTTATTTTTCATTGATAGGTATGAGAAGCACGAGCTCAGCATAATGTTTCAAGAACTCAATTTACCATTCACAGAGGAAAATGTGTTAAAAGCAATTAAGCAGTTAAATTCAAATAAAAGTTGCGGTCCTGATCTATATTTGAACGAGTTCTTTATACATGGTAAATGCATTTCGGTGTCATTTTTGTTGTCACTGTTTAATAAGGTTTTTGAAATTGGATATTTTCCGGAGGCCTGGTCAGAGGGTTTTGTAGTGCCACTGCATAAAAAGGGTAGCATAAATGATGGAAACAACTACAGAATAACTTTACTTAGTACATTAGGGAAGCTTTTCACACGTGTTCTAAATAACCGATTAACAGAGTGGGCAGAAAATTATAGTGTGTATATAGAAGCACAGGCAGGTTTCCGTTCAAAGTTAGGTACAGTGGATAATATTTTTGTTTTACATGGTTTAATAAATCATATGATCAACAGTGGTAAGCATCTGTATTCTGCTTTTATAGATTTAAGTAAAGCTTTTGACTATGTAAACCGTGATAATTTATGGTCGAAATTAATTCACCTTGGCATAAGAGGAAATATATTATATTATTAGATCAATGTACAGAGCAGTTAAGTCAAGAGTTAAGTATCATAACCAGTTAAGTGACAGTTTCGAATGCATGTTAGGGGTGAGACAGGGTGACTGTCTGTCACCCTTCCTTTTTGTAATGTACATCAATGACATCGAAGATATGTATATTAAAAATGGTTTTGAGGGTATCGATGTCAAAATGTTCAAAGTTTTTTTTAATATTGTATGCTGACGACATAGTCATATTTGCAAACAGTAGCATTGAACTACAAGCTAGTCTGGACATGTTATTGGATTATTGTAATAAATGGAAATTAGTCGTAAACACTTCTAAAACAAAGGTTATGGTATTCAGAAAAGGGGGCCGTTTACAAGAAAACGCTAACTTTTTCTACGATGGTAATATTGTTGAAATCGTAAACAAATTTGTATATCTTGGTATTGTTTTTACCATAGGTGGTTCATTTTCAGAAGCTCAAAGTACAATAGCTGGACATGCACTCAAAGCCATATTTAAAATGGAGAAGTATGTATACAAGTTTACTGATATATCTATTAGACATAGGTTAGAGCTGTTCGATAAATTAATTTTACCGATCCTAAATTATGGTAGCGAAGTTTGGGGGTTTAGCCAATGTAACTCTTTAGAACGCTTACACACACAGTTTTGCAAACGTTTATTAGGAGTGAAGAAAACGACACAAAATGATTTCATATATGGTGAATTAGGCAGAATGCCACTACAGAACAGTAGGTTTTTCAATATTATTAAATTTTGGACAAAAACTTTACAGACAAATGAAAACAAATATATAAGAAAATTATATACAATGTTAATGCAAGATACAATATATTATCCTAACAGGAAAAACTGGTGTTCATTATTAAGAGATTTATTATGTACTCTTGGGTTTCATGAAGCCTGGCTTTTTCAAAACGTTGGCAATTTTGACTTTTTTCTTATTACTGTAAAGCAGAGAATAAAAGACCAATTCTTACAAAACTGGTCAGGCAGGCTGAACGATTCAAGCAGAGCTTTATTCTGTAGAAATATTTCAAACCATCGATTTCAGCCTTATTTAGACATCGTCACAATTAAAAAGCTTTGTGTAGTTTTATCCCGTTTACGTACGTCATCACACAGACTATTAATTGAAACTGGTAGATGGACAAAACCAGTAAGTACACCCTTATACGAAAGGAAATGTCTCTCATGTAATAATCTAGAAGATGAATATCACTTTATATTAGAATGTAATCTTTATACTGATTTGAGAAGACAATTTATTCCGAGATATTACAGGGATCGTCTTAATATGTATAAATTTGTTGAATTAATGATTACTGAAAATAAAAAGGTTTTAAAAAATCTAAGTGTCTATACAGAAAAGGCATTTACACTAAGGACAAATGAGTTATATATTAGATAGGTATTTATATTTTTGTGAAGAATGTTGTATAATGTTAAACGTTCTATACCTTCTACAAATATTAAATATGAATGACCACCATAGAATAGCAATATATATTGCCACTTTCCAATTTTTATTCTTGCTAATATTGCTTACGAGCAAGACAAGTTATATATTGGAAATAATTAAGCATACAATTTTAATTGCTTTAACTCCAAATACGATCTCGGTATTTCGATTTCGCTAGAGGTCTAATATTTGGATATTAATATCGATTATACTATATTGTATTTCGAATAATAAAGATTAACAAATACATTTTATTTAACCTTATGCGTAAAATTGTCGTAACATGACACGAGGTATAGAACGTATCACATGCATTAATTACCATTACTGATAATGGTAGTTAATAATCAAAATAATATTAATATGTTATTTAAAGACTCATAAGGTTAGCGCAATATTGAAAATGTGCAATGGAATTGCCTCCTCCAAATAGTGTTACATTTGTTTTAAATGACTGTCCTTGTACTGCGATAGTATCCACAAATAATAAAAAAGGTATTTTTCTTACTTTGGGCCTTTGATATCAATATATCAATATGTTTAAATATATCAATATGTACAAATACATCCCAAGTACATAAATTGAACTAGCATACATGTATTATGGATATAAAATTGTGAGTCTTTAAAATTGTTACCATTACAATTGTTCATATTTGCTTATTGTAATTGAAACAGCAATATGATTTGTTGCGCCGTATTTGTTTATATGTATTTGTATGCCACATGGGTCTAAGACCTTCTGGATCTAAATAAAATATATCATATCATATCATATCATGAATATTATCCAATCTTTTTTTTAAATTTTGAAATAATATGTATAGGCTAATTGACTATACATGTTATAATTGACAACTGAATCAGAAGAGTTAATACAGAGTGACTGCTTTTGAATTGTGACAATGAGCGAATTTTTGCATTTTCAACATTATACAGTCGTAATTTTACTTGTGTTTCATGTGTATGAGAATACTTGCATAAATACCAGCTGTATCCCATTTCAAGCATATATCAACTAGTCTTCTAATCACCCATGCAAAGAAATGATGCACTTATAGTTTCTAATGATTCCATAAAAAAATTTAACATTAACAGTTGTCATGGCAACAAAAAAAAAAAGAAAACACAAGATTGCTTGTCTTCCTCAAAAACAGCTTCTAAATTCAGCAAATTCCTTGCTAAACAATTATTCATGTGCCGATTATCCGTTACATTTAGACCAATAATTAGAAACGGATTTACATCAAGTAATACTGCTCTATTTTAAAGGTGGTCAATTGCTTTAAAGCAACATTTTATGACAATTTTTACTTTTTGTATATTCTGTTAGAGATTTATTTAATGAACAAAAAGATCCCTTACATAGTGTTAGATCCCTTGTTGTTATTACTGCCCTTTAATATGAAAGTATTTAAAACGTTGAGTATTTCTTTTTTATTTCGATATAATTTCTACTTTTACATTTGAATTGGATAGATATACAAATATTTTAACATTCTGAACCAAAATGCAAGTTTTTAAACTATAGTAGCTTCTGAATTCATTTATTTCCAATCTATTTTGGGTGCGCACCCAAGATAGGTAAAGGGAGGTAATAATACTTTTTCAAAATTGAATTTCTAATGAATTCCATCAAAATATATAATTTTCAATGCAAATATTTCACAAGTATAATAGAATAGGTTTTATATGTATATCTTTCCTCTAGCAAATTATGTGTATCGAATTTTTACTTATGATAAAATAACTTTTTCTTGGTTGGGCAACCAGGATAGGGAAATCAAATTTTAAAAATACCTCCAGTGAAAATCTTACTTGAATTAAGCGCTAAGTGATTATAAATGAGTGTAAATGATCAGATGTTAAAGTTTCAAACAAATATGTTACATGGTCAAATTCTAATTATACACCTTTAATTCCATGACATCAGTTGAAAAGTTTGAAGCTAAAAATGAATGCAAATTTCAATGTCTATTATGTTACATGTATGTTTACACCTGACTTTTAAAAAATGATTTGTTTCATCAAGCAACAATAAAGTATGCTAAAGTGAAAACGATATGTTATATATGTGGCCATGATAACTAATGTAATATTTAGTTAAAATACAAATAATGATTAAGATTTATTTAGATTACCTCCTACAGATCAGGTTGAAGAAATTTCTATGTTTCTAGCTTCCATGTGGCTTTAAATCTGTACTGCAGATCGAGGTATTGCACATGCATGCCATTCATGGCCCTTTACATGTACATTGTAAAATGACAGTTTTTTTATTTTTTTCCTGTAAAAATTGTCCATATGCAGTTACAGTTTATCCTGGAAATGATCTTGAATAATGGATGAGAGGTGTTACATTTTTTGTTTTTCTCTTAAATTCAAACATTGTACATCTTTTCTTCAATCAAAAAATAAAACAGGGATCCTGCAACCATTCATGTTATAATAAACAGTTTATGAACATTTACCATTTTGACATTTTTAAAATGAATTATGAAAGTACCTTGAAAATATACAGAATGAAAGCAAATAATTTAAATAAACAATATGTGAGTGTAATCAGTTTTTGTTGGTCTACAATCTTGAGATATGTAAGTACCATAATACAATAGATGAAAACATCTACTTAAAGAAAAAAAAGTATTATTATACATTTTTTGTAAATATATTTTGGAATGTTTACAAAATAGAACACTATCACAGCCCTTTTCATAAAATGTGTACAATTTATGCAGACATATCTCTTACCTTGTGACAAATCATGTAATTTAATACACTGGAACATCCTTGGAGTTTTAGAGAGGGTCAGCCTGCAAGTTCATTGATACAGATAAATCAAACAGTGTAATATAATGTTTGCAATTACATGCTTTGTGTAAATGAAACTAGGCTAATTACATACAATATCAGGTCAGTTGCATGCAGTATTTGATAATGAATTAGATCATTATGATTTATCGTTATAATCATCACTTGAATTGAACTTATTATACACATACAGAATACAGCGTCTAATTCATACCCTGAGCAGGGTATGAATGAATATCTGCTTGGCATAATCAAAACAATACTGGAGCATAACATTCTGGCTGCATTGAGCTTGTACTGAAAGCATAGTGTAATAATATGCCGATTATCTCAAAGAAAACAATTAAAAAATTGAAAACACAGAAGATATGAAGCACATAAATGTGTTTTGCATTTTGCATTTGGAACTATTGCTCATGTCACATAATCTTTGTTTTTATTATTTCTACATGTACAGTAGATTCAGTAGATATTTTTTATGCCATAGATATGCTTTTTGTCAGCAGTATTGTACACTATCCATAGTGCTTGTAAAACCAGTCAAACAGGAAGTCATGTATGAAACATTAAAGATATAGTGACTACTCATATCCCAAAAAATAAAAAATTGTTTTTTCCAACACATAAGGCACATGATACAATGTATTTATAATAAAAAAAATATTGTACTAACTTGACTTTTTGTCAGGAAATAGTTCAGGTATCAGGGATTATAGATTTATGAAAAAAGTCATGCGTGCATCAGCAATTGAGCCTGGAATTTTTTAGAATTTTTAAACAATGCCACAGTTCACTACACCCTTCCCCCACCAACTCCCAGTCAGTTTTCATGATACAAAATTCAATTATCTTAAAACACATTATGTACTCAATCCGGTGGAGCTCTTTAAATCACAATGTGAATTCTTGCTGCACTTGACTGAAACCATCATCCGATAGTATGCGGCTTGTATGATTTGTTTGTAAACAAACTAACTCAGAACTGTCCTACTTCTACTTTCAGTTTGAATTTTTCTGCAAATTGCATGGTTTTTATGTGCAGACTGACCGACACAGTAATGCACAAACTTGAACACAACAGAACACACGAAATTCTAAGGAGCAAAAAAGGATAGTTTTTTTGCCTGTTTGTGGGAGGCTGCGTTTTTGGTACGTGGCTTCCCTGTTTGATATTATTTTTGTTTTTTTGCGAAATCATTCAATTCATTAGAGTGCCCCTACTTTGAATATTTCAGGAAAAATTACATAAAACTTAATTATTTCATTAGCCACAATACCTCGAAGTTTAAAGAGCTATTAACTAGTACAAATATAAATCAGTTACATAAACTACATGTATGTCAATTTATTAAGTTACTTCTGCAAACTATAAAGTGAATGATATCAAATATTTCTTTAAGAATATTGCCTCTGTCAATCAATGGGTAGTAATTCTATTACACATTGCTTAGTACACCAAGTCAAAGCCTCGCTTTACTAATAAAACTAAAAATAATTTTCATTTTATCTTACCTTAAAAAGCGTTATTTAATTCTATGTTATTTCCCAAATAGTCCACTACTATAATAGTTATTTTCCAGTCTGTGTCATAGTTTTCTAGTTGGTAACCATTAAACATGCAATGATTGTACTTTTAACACACATGGTTGACCCATTTGTAATCCAATCACGTGACTAGTGATGTATAAACAGCTGTATTATCTGTATGATATGCGTAAGACTAAGAAAACTAAAAAATTGGCATAACAATACAAATAGAAAGTTATGTGGTAAAGAAATAGTTATAAAACGGACATTGACCCCCCCCCCCCACACACACACACACACACTCCTTCAAGATATATAATAACCAGTAGAATTTTATCACTCTCACCCTATTATCAAGACTAAGAATAATTGAACTGCTTCTTTCCTTTCTTATTTATCATATCACGTGAGTAGTAGTTTTGTATTGCTTTTAAATTGTATGCTCACGAGTTAATAAAGTGATGCTCTGTTCTGTTCTAGAATGTGAGATATTTACCACAGGGGTCCAGTCAGCCATGAAGGAGTCAATTAACATGACTCGTCACTGGAAGAATAGCTTCTGTTTATCATATTCAGCTACTGTATAACCCCCTTACATAATGTAAAGATAATGTAGGAAAGAGATGTTAGTTCTACATAAATTTACACACCTGTATAAGATGCGATTTTTTATCAGATCAGTTACCTTTTCAGTACAAGTATGTAACTTCCCAATCAAATTAAAGTAAAAAAGTCAGTTACACGAACCATTCACGCTATAAAGTGCACGGATATATATTGCGCGTATCTGACGTCGAGTTATCAGTTCACGTTACCTATCTTGGCCAATTTCATTAAAATTATTGCAAGTACATGTATTTCTATGATGTCTTGTGAACTGCATCTGACACAATTCAGTCGTTGAATGATGAGAGGGTAAGTATGGAATTTAGACATTTCCATTAAAAATCGATTGGAATTATTCCCCTTTGTATAACTTACCATGCTTGATTCTCGTTTCCTGATTAAAAGTTTAGCGTGAATTTGTATTAAATTTGAAGTGACCTTTAAAGCTGTAACGTCGATATGTTCTTAGTTAACAACATCAGGATATAAAATTGCAGGGTAAGTTGTTAATCTATAGTTTTTAACAGCAATTTGGCCTTTCTTTCTAGATATTGAAGTATGGTGTTAACGCGGAAGTAATTTTGATTTGTGTAGCAACCGTTTGGTTATATTATAACCTTCACTTAAGTATCCTTTCTAACACCTAATAAATTTTTCAACCAGATTTATTGTAATATGTATGATATCATGTAAGATCCCTGTTTTCAATAAGTGACTGTGAAATATTATATTTTATTCATATGTATTAATAGAATGGCACTATCTAAGAAACTTTCCTAGGCAAGGCTTAAACTTTTTCAATTAATTCAACTGTCTTTATTAGATATATTAGACTAAGTATATATTTTTCAGTAGAACATGTGTTTTACCTAACAGATTGGAGCAATGCCTCTGATGAACAATGGAGTTATTAGTTACATCCATTATTACATGATGAAGTATGATTTTGGGGAAAAGTCTGCTACTTCCATTCATTGCTGCTGAGTGAGACAGTGGCTACAGATCAGCATGTTATGACTGTGAAATAAGGTTTAGTTACAACAGCTTTACCAGCTTGCATTCTACAAACCTTGTTTAACATGTCAGCTTAATGTATGTTTTTTTATTCATTGCAGTACAAGCTCTACAGAGCTTGGGGTTGTTTTCTGTCAGACTAGACTTGTGCAAACAGTCCATCTAAATGGTGTTTGCTGTAAAGCCAGAATACAGGTCATCAGTAATGAAGTGGCTTAATTACAAGAAACCAGAATTAAACACTGAGTGACAATACATATAATCTGTTGGGGGGGGGTGGTGCAGCACCGATCCTGATCGCTTTTATTGTGAAAAACAAGTGTTTGAAGCTTAGTTTAGAAACAAGGAAATACCTCTGATTTAATTAAATGGCATAAAATAATATAAGGATACATGTACTTAAACAACTTAAATCAATACATGTATGTAATCATGAGATAATTTATGTATATTTTTAACTTTCAATTTCTATTTACATGTTCATCTACACAGAGCTTCATGTAACATTATACTGTTGCAGTGTACTTACCATGTGACATATATGTGTATGACTTCTGCTATGGTGTAATTATCAGTTTTGTTTTTGAAAATTAGACCATTCAAGTAAACACTAATTTTGTATGATTTGAGACTGATTTCTGTATCATTTAAAGTTGCCTACAAATATATATTTTTTAATGTAAAGTGACACCATATTCTACTTTAAACTAGTTTATCAGCACACTGATTCAAATACTTTATTCTTTTCTAAAAGGGTTGTTTTTCAAAGAGACAGAAATTTGCATATATACACTTTTTAGCTCATCTAAGTACATAGTGCTGAACGTGAGATTTGAGCTGTCGTCCTCCTGTCAACATCTTCTTCAAAACCAACTCCTAAACCACTGACTCAATTTCAACCAAACTTAACAACATAAATGTTCCTTGAGTTGGTTATAGGGGACATAGGAGTGTGTCAGTTAATATAATGGATACTTGTATGGTGTGTTGGATTTTGTGACCGTGGCATGAAGGACCATACTAATCTGTGAGCTATAAAGGGCCATAATGACCCTAATTTATGTGTAATTTGATATTTGGTAACCATGGCAACCGTATTTAGAGTACATTTATATTAGATGTTTGCTCAAAGATTTACAGAACTTTACACCTCATTGTGTTTTTTCAGAGCAAACTGTACCATTCGTTCAGCTTTATACGAGCTGTTCAAAATTGTAGTTTCATAATCTGCCATTAAACATGTTACTAATACATGTAATTGTTCCTCACACTGGTACATTTGTATATTTTTTTCAAGATTAAAAAAACAATAGGAAGATGAAACTGATAGTCATCGGGAATATTTGAAGACAATCATATTTGTGCCGGAAAATGCATTTTTTTTTTGGTAAACATGCATATTCACCAATTATGTGGATCCTCACAGGTTTTCGGTTACCATGGTTACCATCTTTTCCAGTAAATGCATCAGCTGTTTTGCATAAGAAAGTATAAGGGGTTTTCATTATCTTGAAGTGTTTGTTTTCATTTATAACAACAATATATAGTTTCTTAATGTTTGAAGATTGTTTCTGTAAACTCGAGGTACAATAGCAATATTTAACTATGATCCATGGTTGTAAGTTTGTGCTATAACAATAAACACAGATAAGACTTAGAAAATGAAACTGAAAATCATAAGATTCATTTGTTTAGATTTTTATAGTCAGAAAATACAAAACTTATCATTAAAAACAACAGAAATTCCAACAAATAGTAAATTTCTATTCGTTTTAGCAAATTCGGTTGCCATGGTAACCATTTTTTCCTGATAAATGTTTGTTACTTTTTACGTGATACAGTATGTTTTTGTTGAGCTATTTGGTGTTTTTCATGAATTAAAACATAAAATACTTTTATTTGTGCTGTTTTATTATGTTGTTCTTCGTCTTCCAATTATGGGTCTTGACAGCAAAATTAAAGCATTTGCAACAAACTGGTTGTTCTAAAAATCATGAAATACCCAAAAAGAATGGGCGAATGAAACTGAAAGTTATGTGGTAATATTTGAGAGATATTGTTCTGTAAGAAAATGTAAAAAAGTGAAAATATGATTTTTCTTCACTAAGCAGTATTTTTGCTTTCTGTGACACAAAAAAACTACTAACCGTTATCATATCAAAAGTTTTAGACAATTATCAATTAATGTTCTAATATGACAGAAACATAAAAGCAATCTTACAATCTTATTTAAATTACTGCAGAATAACTGTACAATGTAATTTCGAAGTTAGATTGAGCAATGTTTTAAATAATCAAGTAATTACTCTTACAGCAAACCATTTATCATTTATCATTATATGTTATACTTGATACATAAAAGAAATTTATAAAAAATCCTTCTGACTTTTTTATTTCTTTGTAAATTAAAAATGCAACTGAACACTTCTTCTAACTTCCTCTAACATTGAAATATGCCAATACCTTCTTTTATGTGACTACTGTAACATAATTATAGTATGTCATTATATTTTGAAACAATGACATAATGGGTTTGCTGATCGAGTAATTACTTGAGTAAATAGAACATTTTTTGTTCAAACTAACTTTGAAATCACTGTTATTCTGCAGTAATTTATAAGAATACATTTCTTGTTTCAACTGTGACATCCATTTATTTTTTAAACAAAGTGATAATGGGTTTGCCGCTAGGGTAATAACTTGAGCATATTAACATTCTCAATATAACTTATAAATCACAGCTATATTGCAGTTATTCAAAATAAGTTTTCATATCCCGCGAAAAAAGTAATATGTCATAATTATATAACACCATTTATATAAACAACAGGAAATTACAAAAGGAAAGTACAAATCAATCAAATTTATGGTCCTAGTATTGTACTACATGTGAAGTCTACATACTCATTGCTGGACAAAATCGGGAAGGATTAAACCTGATTCGGGGCAATAAAATGATGAAGATATTTAACTACCTGCAGGTTGTTTTTTAACGGGGGGTCACTTATGAAGGAGATTTTAATTAAGAAATAATAAATGCCTCCCTGTATTTTATCGTTGAATAAAATATAGTCAGGAATTTGGATGCGTAGTAATTAAGTCACGAGTGCGTAGCACGAGTGATTTAATTTGTCGTATCCAAATGACTGACTGTATTATATTCAACGATAAAATATAGGGAACAATTTATTATTTCGATTCCAACCTCTTCCAAACAATCCCGAACTTTATTTTACGAGTAGTAGTACATCATTGTAACCTTAAAACGCGAGATATGATTGAACGCGCTTGTTTACATACGTCACGTCGTTACGTAATTTAAGGCACGTCGTTCTTGGAAAAACGTGCTGTATTTTATCGTAAAATAAAATACAGACTTTTCACTATACGTTTATATAGGAAAAGCAGCCGCTTGTGTTAGAATTGTCTTTAATAATAAAAACTGTCAACAATGAGGCAGCTCATTTATTGGTATCACAGAACAAAAAAAAAATACCAGTTCTGACGATATTTTTTTTTAACTTCAATCTTTTTGTGATGAACAGATGAATGATAATCTCCTGTGTACTCAAAGTTAATATAAGGACAACCCACTTAAACTTCTAGCGTCACTTCAACTATATTTATTTTATTTATGTAACACCATTTATACAATATCTGTGCTAACCTTAACAAATATTTACATCGAACGATCTGACTGCAACATTTCTGCCACCATCTTTTGCATCTTCCGTCAAGTGTTTTTATGTGCGGAATTCTGCGGGCCTATCAAAGGACCGAAAATGTTCATGAATATATATGTGAAATTTGCTTTTTTTAAAATCGATTCTGTCATAATAGAAGTAGTTGATTGTAATAAGTAATCGGCTATTTCCCGCACATTCAATTTCGACGACAGGCTTCGTACTACACTCGGAAAAGCATTGAATACAAGGCTATTTTGTAAAACAAGGACTACAGTAGTTTCATAGCTATTTATGAAATCGAAGTTCATTGTCTAAACACTTTCAATATTCAAAAAAACAAAAATAATATCAAACAGGGAATGCCACGTACCAAAAACGCAGCCTCCCCAAAACGAGCCCCACATCACCCAGAAGTGCACACCACCAAAACACACACCCCACACACACACACACACACACACACACACACACACACACGACACACACACACAATCATGTACACACACACATATACACTACCAACACACACTAGCATACAAAGCAAACACACGAGGACAAAACGAACAATTAAAGGAACACAGTGGGGCACCGCCTTGGAACGGTCAGTGGCAAAAACACCACTGGGGAGCTTAAACCGGTTTATGGTGCGCACCCAACCTCACTCTTACCCCCACCATGTTCCAAAGTCACAGGACAGTGTAAATAAAAGTAATCCCTGCTAGGTGAATCTCTAACACACGCAATGGAAACAAAAGGCATGGTATTCAAAACATAAATAATCTGGCGATTTTATTTAGCACGCACCATACCCGCAGAATAAACCGTTTCATTGAGCTCTTTAGATTTGGTACACGGTTCCCGAATATCGTGCCACGATTAGAGTCACGCTGATTGGCCACACGGATTAACCAAACTGGAAACGAGAACTGGGTACGGTGCGAAGTAAAACGATTGCGTTTACAGTACTAGACTTTCCGTTAATGTAAATTGTCATTTTATGGACATTTGAACGAATCCTTTCAGTACACTGAGAATTATGCTCTTCAAGAAAAAATGAAAATTGGTAATAATAACAAAAATTGCAGAACGGAGTTATGGTTCTTGTACATTACATTGCTTTTATTTTGCTATAAGACTGTGTTAGGGTTCAATTCATTCCTTTTGACATTTTCGCAGTTACTCTGGTCAGGCAAAATAAATCAAGGGCGTTAATTAAAATTCAAAACAAAATAGGGTTATGGTTCTTTAACACAGCACTTCCCCTGAGCGTGTTCTCTCAATGCTGGCAATTTAAATGGATTTTCCTCAGTACTCGGGTAAGGCCCAGGACATGAAAATGTTACAAAGGGATAAATTAAAAATAGGCACGAGAGAAATCAGGTTCTTGAGCGCTTCTCTTTCTCTAAGTGTTGTTAATCACTCAGGGGTATTTGGATTATTTCCCTGTAAGGGCTTTGGGGTAAGGCTCCTCACAAGGAAGTTGACACGAACGAACAATGACCACTTTAGGGTATACGATTAAATAAAGACTATACATTGCTCTTGTCTTAGATCATATCTCCTTCCGCATAAGGTACCCAGCGTTTGTGCAGACAGATAGACGGACGGGCATAACATATATATCTGCATTTGGATATAGGAGATGAAGGGCGGACACAATCTTCTACTAGCAGGTACCTCAAACATGCTATGCATAACCAGTACTTCAGTTTGTTTTCATGAAAATTTAAAGTTTCAGTGATTTTGGGAACAGCAGGGACAAAACGATAAAACAGAAAATTCAACACCCGGGGAAATCAATATCAGAAAAGTATGTAAGTTTTATACATCATTGCCCTTTTACAATTTTATACACCCGTCTATAGCTGGGACGTACGGCGGGCAAAGGGAAGCGCCGACAAACATCTTCCCATCTCTGAATCGAACAGATTTTGCCATATTTAGCGGGATACATGGGACCTTGGTTTTTTATCCCCCCGCCAAAGGCGAAGGGGATGTTAGAAATGGTCTCCATCCGTCCGTCCGTCCGTCCGTGCGTCCGTCCCAATTTTGTCCGGAGCATAAATCCAAAAGTACTTGAGAGATTTTCTTCAAACTTAATACACTGACAGAGCACATTGGGAGGAAGTGCAGTGTGTAAGAACAATAACTCTATCTTGCCTACTTTTAGAGTTATTCCCCTTTATCAGATTTACTTTAAAAGTTTTGTCCAGAGCATAACTCGAAAAGTACCTGAGGGATTTATTTTAAACTTAATACACTGACATAGCACATTGTTAGAAAGTGCAGTGTGCAAGAACAATAACTCTACCTTGCCTACTTTAAGAGTTATTCCCCTTTATCGGATTTACTTGAAAAACATTGTCCGAAGCATAACTCCAAAAGTACTTGAGGGATTTTCTTCAAACTTAATACACTGACATAGCACATTGTTAGAAAGTGCAGTGTGCAAGAACAATAACTCTACCGTGCCTACTTTTAGAGTTATTCCCCTTTATCAGATTTACTTTAAAAGTTTTGTCCAGAGCATAACTCCAAAAGTACTTGAGGGATTTACTTTAACTTAAGAAACTGACATAGCACATTGGTAAAAAGTGTAATGTGCAAGAACAATAACTCTACCTTGCCTACTTTTAGAGTTATTCCCCTTTACCAGATTTACTTGGAAAAAAATTCCGAGCATAACTCCAAAAGTACTTGAGGGATTTTCTTCGAATTTAATACACTGACATAGCACATTGGTAGGAAGTGCAGTGTGTAAGAACGATAACTCTACCTTGCCTACTTTTAGAGTTATTCTCCTTTATCAGATTTACTTGGAAAAAAAATTCCGGAGCATAGCTCTGAAAGTACTTGAGGGATTTTCTTCAAACTTAATACACTGACATAGCACATTGGTAGGAAGTGCAGAGTGTAAAACAATAACTCTACCTTGCCTACTTTTAGAGTTATTAAGTTTTATCCGGAAGACTGTAAGTAATTTTAGTTGGTCAACAGGAATCAAATCTGCAACCCGGAGATTACAAGTCTCATTCACCACTGATTGAGCTTAGTAAACAGGGCTAACTTTTGAAACTTTTTCAATGGCTATGTCTATTTAAATTTTTATTTGACTATTTTATTGTCTTTAATTCTTTGAGAACACAGTTTACACATCTGACAGGTTACTCCTCAGTCATGAAGGCAACATATACCCATAAAATGTGTTGTATACCCATCACTTGGGTAATAATCAAACCTTTTCTATGTCAAAGGTCGTCACATGTTGTAAGATGTGGCCTTATCAGGCCTTATCAGGATAATCCGGTAAACTTGTACCTAAGTGATTCCAATTATGTTGCAACAATATACTGGTAGTTTGTAAAACAGGGCCGGGCTAATGTGTACCAAAGTTCAAAATTCTTGTACCGCGAGTAAAATGAACTACTCATTTTACACATTGTTAATTTAATTTAGATTGACACGTCTCGAAAAAAATAGCACATTACATTGTAATTTATTAAGGTCGCTGCCACTAAGTCTTGTCGGCCAGTCTGTTGTATACAAAAATCCCGCCTGGTTATATAAAAGAGTTTGAATTTTGTTTATAGCAATAAAAACAATTATTGCTTTATATAATAAAGCACCTGTGCAATAAAAGAATAAGGAAACTGCCTGAACTAATTGCTGTTATTTTCCTTAATGTACAGTGATAGCCATTAGTGAAATAAGTCAAAAGTTTGCCGGTTTCATGTCATAGCTAACACTTTAAAATTCATTTTTTTAAGAGATTAACCAACATTAAGGATCTTGTGATGAATGGTGTAAGGTATTCACTGTCGGCATGATCAAGTGCATAAATCTCTATTTATAATATGCTAATTTTCATCCTATCTTAATTTCAGGAAAGAAAGATATTAGTCCAACATGATGATTGATCCAATCAGAAACTGCGAGCCACTTTCCCAGTGCTCAGATGTACTAGCTATTGTCCCTAGTGCCACAGTCAGCAGATTTGTTAAGAAAACAAGTGATCAAATTTGTGTCAAGCACTGTCTAAATAACTTTATATTAAAAGCCTTGATCAAATAAAGATTAGAAAGTTCAAAGTTAAAATTTAGCAATCTACTGTGAAAGAGAAAGTAATGTTTGAGTGGTTGCTGAAAAATGGTCACAGAACAAAAAAACAAAAATAATATCAAACAGGGAATGCCACGTACCAAACACGCAGCCTCCCCAAAACGAGCCCCACAGCCTTCCAATGCACAAAATATTTCTTAAATAATTTACAACTGTGCAGATGTATGGACTACTCATTTTATATGCACTTTGAGCATTCTCATGTTTTTCGCTCACTTATTGTAATCGAAAGCATGATATACAGATGAACTGCAGTGTATAGCATAAGTACATGTATATATTGTAAGGTAAAAGTTAAAGTGCTTAATAAAATTGCAAATTTTTTTTAAAATACCTTTAATATGAAGTCTCATTTAACTTGGCGGACACAGTCAAAGATAGAAAGCATTTAAATCCATTTGTTAATTTACACTTATTAGTCCACCTGTACACGTATAATGTTCTTTCTTATTGTTGTTAGTTAGAGGTATAAAATTATCAGCAACAGAGATAGTGTTCTCTGCCTTTCTGTTCGCTTTTGCCGTCAAAAATGACGTTGGCCATTTGTGAATCTTGAGTTTTTCTACTTAAAATTTTCAGAGTGCATTATTCATGTAAAAATATTAAGAAAGAACCCCTTCAGGTACCGTTGTTAGGCTGTTTACTGTATTGTTTTGTATTCATTATGTAACTACTTTTATGTTTTCATATAAGAATAGAGGGATTTTTGTCTTGTATTCCTACATTATGCGGAAAAGGCTGGGCGCCATTTATGAGTTTCTTATATTATGTCACTATTTTTAGTGCAAAATGTAGCTTGATGAATTTAATTAAGAAAGCAGCTTTGGGCTCCCCATGAGCTATAAGTAGAACTGTTCAACAATTGAATTTGTTCAGGGACTAATCACATAGTCACTGTTAAACTAGCATTTTGATTGGACAAGACAATCACATAGTACATCTCAGAAGTGTTTAAATACAGAGCAGAAACCGCCTGTTGGCATCTTCTTTCTGCATTAGCAGCTATTACATTGTAATAGGAAACGTAACTAGAAACAAAAACTTCAATAATATTCACATCTAGCAAGACATTATTGAATTTAGAAAGCTACAACTTCAGTGAAATTACTCTATTTCTGACAATATTCTGAATAAAGTTTAGAAACACTACAATAATGTGAACATGTTAAACTACCATATGATTGCTTTTCCAAAGTGTTATTCTGGAATAAAAACAAAAATAATATCAAACAGGGAATGCCACGTACCAAAAACGCAGCCTCCCCAAAACGAGCCCCACAGCACCCAGAAGTGCACACCACCAACACACACACACACACACACACACACACACACACACACACACACACACAACACACACACACACACAATCATGTACACACACAAACATACACTACCAACACACACAAGCATACAAAGCAAACACACGAGGACAAAACGAACAATTAACGGAACACAGTGGGGCACCGCCTCGGAACGGTCAGTGGCAAAAACACCACTGGGGAGCTTAAACCGGTTTATGGTGCGCACCCAACCTCACTCTTACCCCCACCATGTTCCAAAGTCACAGGACAGTGTAAATAAAAGTAATCCCTGCTAGGTGAATCTCTAACACACGCAATGGAAACAAAAGGCATGGTATGTAAAACACAAAAATGCTCGTGTATAAATATATAAAAAGCAAACTTTGAGAACCAAAAAACGTATGTACTCAATGCCCGACGAAACAGGCCAGAGGACAGAAATCAAAACACACACACACACACACAATCATGTACACACACACACATACACTACCAAAGGTTGTTTTGGGCCTTTTGAGGTTGCCTTGAATATATTTTTAAGACATATTTTCAACAAGTATAAAGTGTGTTAAACTTGACTGTAATATGATGTAAAGAAGATCCCATTACATAGGCTGAGTCTTACTACTATACAAGATTATTAAAGGCGCTATAACCACACATGTCGTTGCGTTTTTGTATAGAATCTGAGCGGGGCCATGCTTCACTTGTGATGCTGATAATCGTGCGTATACCTTATCTCTGACAAGATACTTGGGTTCCGAACAGCAACCGTGGGTGCTTATATGCAGAAGCCGATGATTTCCATTAGAGCGTCTACACGTGTGTGTGTGAGGTCATAGGGCGTGACTGCACATACATACGGGTTATCCACCGTGAGGGCCTACACGCATTTTTACTGGCTGACATCGGCCTCCTAGACTATAAGGGAACCCCCGAAAAATGCGTTACAGTGCGTTAAGATGCGAGGTACCTTACAATATCATGAATACTATCTGGATTTTTTTATCATTTTGTTAATGTTGCCACTTGCCAGTCTTGAGACGTTCCTTTTAAAAGCAGGCTGGCAGAGCAGGTAGGAGTTTGGAAAGAGTTGACCAGAGTTTCCTGTTTATAGTAAAAGAGCAATAATTCTGAGCATGAGCTGAAAAACTACACAGTGACACTGAATACAACAAGGATTATGCCATGCAGTTTTCCTAGAAAACAATCACAGTATATATGTTGATGTCTTTGGTGCTGTAGTATTTGTGTGCGACTGGGTGGCAGAAGACCATAGATCAATCTAGTTAGTCATGTTCGGGCAAATTTTGCATTAGTTGCGTGGCAGACTCAGACAATGAATATGATAGAGTTAGATAGAGACTACAGCTTTGGAGCATTGAACATAACTTACTGAAATAGAGAAGTTGCCTAATAAATATTTCTAGTTTGAGTGAGGAAATATGAAACATCTCATGATTAAAATGATGATAAAAATAATATTCTATCCGTGTGAGTGCTGGTCAGAACACAGGGGAACAGTCATCATGAGTAGATGATATAGATTGCAAGAACTTGTTCCACAATCAGAGTGAATTAAATAAGTTTTAACTAAATGATGTTCTTAGTCCATCAGTATTGATGCTTCATTTAATTGAGTGTACACAACTAAATACAATTGTAGATTTATCAGTGCATTCATTGCAAATGGTAGTCTTCTTTAAAATTTACAAAATGTCCATTACATAAAGATAGTGACAAGATCATGGCTATTTTCCTTTTCTTTTACCCATTAGGGCATAGAAAAAACATTAATTGGCATGGATGCCACCTGCATTCAATCACAAACAGCCACCTCTAAACACCATAGTGTACAAAGGAATGAATTGGATAATACAGTGGGATATTTTCTTAGTGCCTAGCATAAAAAGATGTGCAGGGGAGATATGCCATATCTCTGGCTTAAGGTTTTTGCAGTGGAAAATATCACTTCAAATCCATTAGTGTGATGTTAATAAAAATATTTAGAAAACAAGTCGTTAGAGCTGTCATTGGAAAGTAACAAATGCCCCAAAAGTGGTGTCTCACAGTCTGTGACCTGAACCATCAAGATGTGGACAAAACTTTTAATTTGCCTTTCAAAGTTCCTTCGGGAGCATTGAAATACATGACGCAAAATCACCTTTATTCGTCACTGCGACAAGTACATGTATGTGGGATGCAAAATACTTTTGAGCCATGGACCAAAGTCTATGAATAGCTTCGTGAAAACAATTCAAATTGTAAATTAGTGCTTACGACTGAATAAAGTCAATGAAAATAACAGTTGTTATATTTATGTAATATAATTTAATATATTTAATTCATATAAGTAATATTGATACTGAACACTATTTACTGTTCTTAACTTGTAATACAAAAAAGTGAAATATCAATATCACCATAACCAGTCAGAGTTGTAACTTGTTTTAGTTATTTTGAAAATAACTTGTACAAGTTATATTTATCTTTTACTCATCACTCACTAGAATAACTTCTGTCACGACCAAACCTTCTGAAGTAGGACATTCTTCAGGTCATCTCTAAGACAAGTTTGCTAATAAATCCATTATGTCTAACTGAAGTCATTACTGTCAGCTATAAAGAAAGAACTTGCATTTCTCTCTCTTATCTAAATGTATTTGCAGAGGTAATCTGCTTGTAATGAAGAAATTCAAGGAAAACTGAAATGTTGAATTGTTACCTGTACAAGTTGTTTTCAGAAATTCCCATTATTTTGGTCACCTCAACTTTCAAGGGAGTTATTTCTTTCAGCAAAAGGAAGCAATTTTATTGACAAAATGTTTCAATTATCACTTACTGTAGTTTTTTTCAAAATAAGTTAAACAAGTTACAACTTACACCCTTGGCTGGTAACAAAAAAAATTATTTGAGCTCTTCGGAGGGTTCACTTCCTTTTACACTGAAAACCAACAGTAAAATTAATACTGTGCCGTACTCTACAGACCAAATTTTGATAATGGCTTGGCGTGAACTGCAAAAGTAAAAGAAACCGCAGTGTATCGTGAACCGCGATGAATCATAACACCTCTAATACTGACAAAGTTACATCAAAATCCAATATAAAAATGCAACCAATATTTCATACACAAAGTTTTCCTTTAAGTGACCCTGTGATCTAGTTTTTGACCCAAGAACATCCATATTCTAACATGACCTACATTTTATTAAAGGTGGATAATCAGATTTTAGCCATGTAACAGATTTGTTTGAAACTTTAACATCTGATCAGTTACACTCATTTATGTTCTCTTAGCGCTTAATTCAAGTAAGATTTTCACTGGAGGTTATTTTACAATTTGATTTTCCTATCCTGGTTGCCCAACCAAGATGGAGTTATTTTATAATAAGTACAAATTCGATACACATACTTTGCCTCATGAAAGATATAACTATAAAACCTATTGTATTACATTTGTAAAATATTTGCATTAACAATAATATATGCCTTGTGGTTCTAGAGAAGACGATTTTTAAAGTTTTTCCTATATTAACCTATATAAAACTAAGTGACCCCCGTGCGGGGGGTCAATTTTGATCCAAGGGGCATAATTTGAACAATTTTGGTAGAGGTCCACTAGCCAATGCTACGCCAAATATCTAAGCTCTAGGCGAAGAAGATTTTTAAAGTTTCTCCTATATAAGCCTATGCAAAAATAAGTGACCACCCACGCGGGGTCAATGTTGACCCGGGCATCATTATTTCAACAACCTTGGTAGAGGTCCACTAGATAATGCTACATGCCAAATATCTAAGCTCTAGGCCTTGTGGTTTCAGAGAAGAAGATTTTTAAAGTTTAAAATGAAGCTATATATAGCTTAAACTCCCAGGATAACAATTACAAGTAGCTTTTATTTTACCAATAAAGATGTCTTACTGGCTCTTTGAGCCAGGTGATCTAATAAGGAAGGCTTTCAGGCAACTTTTCATGAAAATGACATTTGTCAACATAGTTTTAGAGTGAATAAAACTTCTATCATCATCATATCAGTAAATATATTTTTCTTTATCAGTAAATCAATGTGATCCTAGGACTTTAAGCAGTCAGGTAATCTTATGATGACCTTAACAATTTTCATCCCCACTATTGAGATAACAAGAAATGTTGAAAACGTTTTTTCTGTTTGCTTCACCCATGTTATACAAACATTTTGGCCTATTATACTATTTTTTTACATTTAGTCCCTGTCATTCAAAAATAACTATTCTGCTTGTGTACTGTTGTTATAACACCATTTCTACAGCTGTTCTCTCTATATATGTATTACAATTCAGGATGCATCCCTAAGAATGCACACCGACAGAAGTTTCATATGGATTTCTCCACCACAGTTTGCAGTATGGCACATATTTTCATGAATATCAGCCTGTTTGCATTCATGTGTTTCCATTCATTCAATTCACTTTCTTCGATCACTTTGTCTCGTTATCATGTTAGCTTTCATATATTTACCATTATTTTCATATATAATAATGACTTGGATATAATTATGACTATTGCTTAGGATGTTGTTTAAAAATTAATGCTACAAACTACTAAGTCAGCACTGATATTCTAGTTGCCCAGCTTATAAAACACATAATTATCACATACACTAACATGATTGTTCCAGAGCTACAAACTTTATTTTGTGTAGCCAATCAACCTTTGAAATGGTAATTTCTCATGTTTTTTCTCCATCTTTGTGCTCTAAGATAATCATGGTGTGCAGCTGAAGTCATTTGTTAGGTGGCCTTTCACAATCATTATCTAGTGTGACATTCCGTTCATGACCTCCAACAAGGTATCTTTTACACCATTTTACTGTTTATTGTTTTCAACACAAAAAGTAATTATAAATTGACTACTCATTTTTATACACTCGAGCACATCATGTAACTAAAAAACAATTTAGTTGCTCAAACAAGACTTTACAGTATTTCAATGGCATGTAATTTTCACATACATGTCATTTCCTGTTTTAAACAATTGGCCTCCTGTTTATCTGCACCCATCAAAGGATGCAATCTTTGCTGGAAGTTAATCCTGAAAGGCTCCAATGTTTTCTCAAAAATATATCCCGTCATTACATCAGCAATGGTGTGATCTGTAGAAAAAAGAATTATCTGATGAAAGTAATTGTTCATACATGTATTTATTAACATACCTTATTTAAATAACTATATTCAAAATATTGAGCAATCTGAAGGCCCTGATACATCTTTAAGTGTGATGTAATAAGTTGGCACAAAAATCGTATGAAAAATTGTTAATTCTTTTCGCTAAAATTACTTAGAAGTATGTAATTGTTTCACAATTGAAATGGCAATCAAATTACAAAACAGTAAGAATTCTCCAATTTGTTTGAAATTTAATTATTAAACGTGACCTTATTTAGAGGGGGTATTTTCTTTCTTTCTCGTGGAAGACAACAACTTATTCCCTTTTTGTTGAACATTGCCGTCTGTGACACTGGAATGCCAAGCTTGTGACACATATCTATGGTCTGCAAAAAAATTGAAAAAAATATTAATTTTTTCATACACATTCAACAAAACATTGAGTAGGCTAATGAGTAATTAACAAATAAACTAAATCAATGCAATTTTGACATTTCTCTCTACATTGTCAATATAATAGGCTTTATAATATACTATTTCAGTCATGATGATTAACTAAATTAGATTATGATTTAGATAACTGTTAATATAAACAGTTACACCCCTATCCCTAATTGTCTTTAATGATTACAGTAGTCGGAACGTAACAGTTGTCACACGGAGTGCACGATACACGCACGATGTACGCACGATATACGCACGTTAGACGCACGTTGCACGTTCGGTAAATACACGATGAGCGATTCAGAACGATACACGATATACACGATGTACGAAGCGCACGCTACACGATAAACGGATTATACACGTTATACGATCACTTTGAGATTTCACATTTTATCTAGACTTAGACCGTTTAATCAG
The DNA here is from genome assembly GCA_022818135.1 of Saxidomus purpurata. Classification (NCBI taxonomy): domain Eukaryota; kingdom Metazoa; phylum Mollusca; class Bivalvia; order Venerida; family Veneridae; genus Saxidomus; species Saxidomus purpurata. Next base: position 328,109 of record JAFMSR010000040.1, read on the forward strand.
ACCGAAAGAATAAGATCAATTAGAAGTTTCATACCTTAACAATAAAAAATGACATCGATAAGTGGCAAAGACCACAGTTTTCATATCACAGTATGTGTCAAATTTGAACACCTGTCGGAGTGACTTTGGCAGGAAATTGATCCCCGATGTGCGAGAAAATGGGCGTAATTAAAGTTAATTGCCATCTACACTTTTCGTTAAATAAATTCCACTTAAAGACACTTTTTAGGACCGTGTTCAAGTATAATAATTTTATACTGGAACCTTGAATTGATATGTTGATGGGTGTCAAGTGGGTGGGGTAAATTAACATTGAAGAAACTGAAAGCTTGAAATGGCGTTTTCGAATAAATCAAGCATTTGGAACGGGGTTTTTAATGTTATTTTGTAGTATTTATAGTTGTGATGATTATACGCCCCTAATTTTGACCAATGTTTTAATAGAAAAAGTTTTGAACAATATTTAGGTTTTCCCCGCCGGTGGCCCGAAAGTGAAAATTGTCCCTCTAGAAATCTAAGATTATTCTTAGAGGAGAGAAGATAATTAACGCGCAATGCAGTATTTATGTACTGTGGACTATGGTGATTAATTCTATGTAAAGTTTTATATCATGTTACTTTATATTGTGTTTTAGTGGGCCTATTCTATAGGTGGGGTATATAAAAACACATAGAAAAAATGAACCTCTAGGAAACAGTGATATTTTCTAGAGTGAAGAAGGTTATTAAAGTTAATCTTTATTTCAATGTAGTTTAATTCTTGGCACGCAGTTTCATATACTTTATGTATGTCACTGCTTCCATTCTTTTAGATTCAGAACCCCTGTCGAGGTGGTTTTAGTAATACTTTATTGGGGTAGTAATAAATTTAAAGTAAAATTAAACAGACTGTTATGTATTATAAATTTTCTCACCCATTTGGGGATACAATTTGTAAAACTTTTTAGGAAATGAGCCAAAATACAGATTAAAAATCATTTGCAAAATTATTTTGGACCCTCTGTAGAATAATGGAATGGTCCAATTGCATGACACAACTCTGCATCCAGTGGTGGATAGCAGATTCAATTAGAACCCTGGAGAAGACACATCTCACAGCCTAGATTATACAGTCTCAAAATGCCATATATGGTGTTAACATATACATGTATGTACATGAAACATATAATCTTATATGGAATTATATGTTTATTTGACATACTGATGATGAAGAAGATACAATGAACATCAATGGATGGTTAATTACTGGGCAGAAAAATGATGTACATTCCAATATCTAATTAATCTGATGGCATTTTTTACATAAGTATAGTTTCATCAGTATAAAGGCTATGAGATTATAGCATTTAGATTTTGTTTGCATATCCTATGTACATAACTCTGATGATATTATGAGGTGGTAATACATGTACATATACCGTCTCCCTTGGTCTAGTGGTTTAGGCATCCGCCTTTGGAGTGGGAGGTCAAAGGTTCGAAGCCCACCAGGGGTCCGTTCTGATATTGCTGGTTGGTGAGCCGCCAGCTAGTTAAATAACCGTTACCGTATGCCTACCTGCCTGGTGCCTGGCATTAAAGGGTAGGATTCGGGAGGTACATGTGCTCAAAAAGTATCTCATAAGTCATGAAATGGTTGGCCCTTTAAATAGCGGTAACACTTTAATAAACAAACACTTTACCTTTTACTTTTATACTATACATGTAGTAGATCATTTGGAAAAATTGTTCTTGGAATACACATGTAGCATTAGCAAATAAATTGATGGAAGACTGACAACAATATGAAAGAGCTAAGCAACACTATTTATAAAGGGGGGTGTAACCTCACATGTTTCAAAAACCTCAATAACTATGAGACTTCAGAATAGAGCTCAGCAATGATGGTACTCATGTATTTTTTAGTTATTTTGGAATTTAGATATGTAGAAAGAACTTAAAAGATCTATATTTGTTCAAATTGATGTAAGCTAGGCTTTAAGGAAACTATCAGAGATGAGGAACAAATTTAATAAACCGGACAGAGTTCAAGCACCACCTCTGCCACACTTACCGGGGAAAAAGGCCCTTTGAAGGATTTCTAAAATGGATTCAATTTATGAAACTAACCAGAGGAGATCAGTGTCAGAAGTACTATATGACTACATAACTATACAACCGGTCTACTGAGACCAGAGTAAATTGTGACTTAGTAATAGATGTGATTTTCATATTATTTTCTTTTATTAAGCTATTAAGATTACAAACTACACACAATTAATATAGAGGTGTTCAAAAATAAAACTACAAAAAATAGGTGTTAGCCGGTATCACTGGCTTTTACGGGAAGTCCACACAAGCACAATTTTGCCATCTTAGCCTTTAAAAGAAATCTTATTTTTTTAAATGTTTTATTCATTTTATACAACATGATTATGGTACTCTTTTAGTGATATTATACTATTGTATACTTAAATAATGAGCTCTTTTGCAGAACTTACTACTTAATTTAATTAGGATCTTCAGTAAAAGAACTACTTGTAATACTAAAATACAATTATTAATCAAGTGTGAGGGTTCTCACAAGACTGATATATATTACAAATCTAAAACCTATTTCAAGGTATACAACTTGATTAAAATCAATTTTTTTTATGTGCCTCCTTCTGAAGTAAGAGAGTAAGAGTCTGTTATAGTTAAACTGGTAAGAAAGATGCACTAGGTGATCAGATGTAGCATCTGTATGGCCAGTGGCCAGTCCAAACCTGCAAGGATCTACTTACTGATCATGATAAAAGGGTTGATGTTTCATTCAATTGGAGGTAGTACAAGTAGGTTTGTAAGCAGAAACCGGCTTACATTTATCCTGAACCCGCCCCCCTACCCCCTCCGTCCCCAACATATTACAGATAATAGCCAGTGAAATTTTTGTTTAATTATAATTATTATATGGTGCCATACAGACAGTGCAAACTACCATACAGTATTAAATTATATATAAGATATAAATTACAGTTACAGTATTTTATAACTGAAACAGGCATGTAACAAGTACAGTGGTTGGGCAACCCCTACCAACATGTCACCCGTCACTCCCTGCTAATTTCTGTTAAGTGCAGACTATGATTTGCTAAATAATAACAAGATTGAATTTTTATGTTTTGGGTTGCCAATTTAAATCAACACCCACTAACTAGTGAAACAGCATGTTTACTACTACAATTAAAATACTAAGTATATACTTATTGAATATAAAAAATTGCATTTATACAAAAATTGTTTAGGATTTTGACTAGTGACCTACAGGATGGGGTCTGATAGCAACTGGAGTAAATTAGATAACTAATTTTATCAGTCATTTGACAGTCTACTATGTTATTCTCCAACAACCTTTATACACATTAACTTAGGGCTTTTCTTAGACTGAGAATAATCATTAATAGTGAAACCATGCAAGTCCAAGCTTATCCATTTCTGGCTTGAATTTTAGTCTTGTGTGGTGAAAGCTATGCAGTCAAATAGCCAGTGAGGGGTGTTACATTTTACAATGCACTAGATGCAAACCTGGTCAACCTAAAGTATGTACCAACCCGAGCTGGTTGGTAGTAAGTTTGCGCCCAGCCTAAGACGTGTGATTGATTTGTCCATTTTGTAATTTGTCAAGTATCCCATAGGATGGCCAGGTCTGATAAAATTTATGAATAATAATAATGTATTCAATAACTCTGGTCTAGAATGACTGTTTTTTTTATTTCATTGAGAACAGAGATGATAGTGAATCTGAAAATATATACAATATAGCAAGCTTTTTAGGTTGATGATGTAAAAGACAGCTCAATGCAGTGTCTATTGTTATCATTTCTGGTATAAATGCAGGAACAGGTTATAGAGTATTCCTGATAAATGGAACAATAATTTGTCAATCTTTCTATGATGGCAGCATACATGTTTAGATTGATTACAACAGCTGAAGCTAATATACCAGAGCCTGGATTTTTAGACCCATCTGTGTATATATGTAGATGTCCAGAATAAAAATATCTGATCTATCATTTGAGTTTCTAACTTTGCGAGATGCGGTATGTCAGACTTGATCATTTCGTTTTCATAGGGCACTTGTAGGAGAATCTTACAAAATAGCCGCGCTTTATGATCTCACTGACCAAAACCTTGACTTTCGCTCAATATTTGAGAATCTATTCCTGGCGCCCCAGTCTAAGGGGCGAACCCCAGCCTCAAGTTCAAACAGGTAGGCAGGAGTAGAGGACAACGCACTAAGGGCCAGCTGGAGGCCTTAATTTTGGACAATATTCAGACCCTGTTTTGAATGACAATGAGGCATTTGATGAGACTCAAACTAATTAATCAGTCAAAAAAAACAAAAATAATATCAAACAGGGAAAAAGACTACCTAATTACCTTTCTCTTTATGTCAGCTAACGGATATATTATTCCAATCAGGCAGTATAGGGGACGTTTTGGTCATATGGGGGGACGTTTTGGTCTGGGGACGTTTTGTTTTGGGGACGTTTTGGATTGCTTCGGACTTTAAATATTTTCGTAAAAGTGTAGTTGATTCGGCGTATTATTTGCATATAGCCAATAAAACACTTGTTAACATCATACCCACGATATGTTGCTTCGATACAGGCGTACCTTGTCTGCTGCACTTTTAAGAAATGCATTGACAACAGCAGTTTAGATAAAAGATGTCCTTTCCGTTGCAAAAATAGACCTAAATTTCGGATATGAGGTGAAAATGTCTTCGACCTGTCCCGAAAGTCTTTCTCGCTCGCAACTACACTAAATAATATAAACTGAAATCAGCACTTTTTTTGGGGGAGATGTGCACGCTAAGTAGATTAACTACGAAATACACCATCGAATCGTACGTATACCGTATGGATTATCGTGCATCGCGAATCGTATATCGTGTATAGTATATGGTGCACGTTGCACGATGAATGATACGATATGATACACGATATACGATTGACAAAATACACGATGGGTGCACGCACGTCATACGCACGTTGCACGCACGTTATACGCACGATATACGCAAATTTTGACAACTGTTACGTTCCGAATACTGTAAGTTTTAAACTCATTTCTTACAGAGAAATTGTAAGATTGAATCTAAGTTCTGACAAAGCTAGATGTTCATACAGTAAGGATAAAAGTACTTTTTCTTAATTTGTTCCAAAGCCAAATTGAACATCATAACATCTAATGATT